>PVKS010027947.1:0-26996 GCA_004027875.1 Aplodontia rufa
TAATATATATATATATATATATATAAATTGTGAAAATTAGATTTACCCCCAAGAACCCCCCTCCAATAACCCACCCTTATCCCTTCCTCCCTTCCCAGTACATCTCTAGGAATGCCTTAGGTTGTATGTCATTACACCTTTTCTGGATTTAAAACATGAGAATTGGCTTCCTTTCTCAATGCCCAGGGTCTAGCTCCAGCCTCCACAGATGAGTGAACTCATTCGACCCTTGGTTCTCTGGGTTATGCTGATTTCACTCAGCATAATTTCTTCCATAGCCATCCATTTACCTTCAGAGGCTGCAATATCATTGTTTCTCATTGCAGTGTAAAATTCCATGATATATATGTACCATAGTTTTTGGATCCATTCATCCAGTGAGGGGCATCTGGGTTGTTTCCATAATTTAGCTATTGTAAATTGAGCTGCTATGAACATCGATTTTGCTGTGTCACTGTAATGTGCTGATTCTAAATCCCCTGGAAAAATGCCCAGGCGAGAAATAGCAGGATCATATGGTCGGTTCCTCCCTAGTTTTTGGAGGATTCTCCACACTGATTTTTTTTTTTTTAAATTTTGGTGCTAGGTATTGAACTAGTGGTGTTTAACCACTGAGGGACATCTCCAGCCCTTTTTATTTTTCTATTTTGAGACAAGGTGTCATTAAATTGCTTAAGGCCTTGCAAAGTTGGGATTACAGGTGTGGGCCACCACACCTGGCTAATCTTTTACTACCATTATTCTATATATTAGGGGCAGAAGACCATGATTGTGGGTGGCATGAACTTGCTGAAGTTGGAGTCTTATTAAGTTCACAGGCCTCAAGACAAAGACAGAAATAGTAAGATGGTTTTAGAAGCTGGAAGTGATCACAGGGATCACTATAGTCTAGATGAGTGCTAGAAAGGGAAGGCATCAGCCTCTCAGCTGGCAGAGAGAGCATTTATACCCCCATTCCCAGTCCCAGTCTAGTTCTTTGCCCCACCTGTCGCAAGGCAGCTCAGCCAAGTGAGTGCTGCCCCGCTGTGTCCTTTGGGCACTGGGTTTCCAGAATGTAAAGGCAGTCGGTCCCTCCGACTCTGGCTTTGAGTGCTGGAGAACAGAGGTGTGGTGCTGTCCTATAGGAAGTAGCATCTCCCAGGCAGAATCACTGTGGCTGTGGTGGGGGCCCCCTCTCCAGCCTGGATCAGTGGGCTCTGCTGGAGCCTGCAACTCCCTTGGCTGCTAGTCTTGGACCCTGCACCAGTCCTATTACAAAGCCTCACAATCTGGGGGGAGCCATGCTGTCACCGGCTCTGTCTAGTGCAGAGCCCTGGGACTGAGAAGGTGCAGACTGAGCAGGCTTGGGACTGGGCTTCCAGGCCCCTGTCTGCAGAAGGGTCTTTATGCCAGCCAAGGAGCCTGCCAGCCATTGTGTGCCAACTCCTGTACCATGTGCACTGGCTTCTCAGGGCACCCCCAGTGCTGTCTGTCTCTGGAGTACCCAAGAGGACTCTTGCTTGTTGTGATGTAGCTGTGATGTCAGAGAGCAGAGAGGTCCAGAGACAGGCAGCTCTAGATGCCCCTCTGTCTTGGGCACGCTCTTTTTCTGTCCCTCTCTCCCCATTCCCAGGTAATCAAAATTGATGTGGACAGTTTGAATTAATTCACTTTTTATATCCAACAACAGTAGAAGGTTTTTACAGAGCCTGCAGGAGGTGGAAGTGGGTTTTCCTCTGTGTAAGTAGCTTCCCTATTTCTTGGGTGACTTCCTTTGATGGTGGCTGGTGAGGAATATGCTTTGGGACATCCCAGTCTGGCATGCATTGTGCTCCCCGGCAGATAAGGCTGAGGATGGGACTCGTCTCCCATGTATACATTATGAAAGTGTGCCATCTGCAGAGGACAGCAGAGTCCCCGCTCATCCTTTAGTAGTGTCACTCACTCCACTACTGCTCCACTGGGTGCAGATTCTCACTGCCTTTGACGTTCAAGTTAGATTAGATGCTGTCACCAGTGTCTGTCCTCTCTCGAGCCTTTTCCATGGTCACCTAAGGGAAATGATGTAGAGGTTGTTGTTCTCTGTAGTTTTGCTCCTCAGGTTTGGATGTTATCCATCCCCAAGGATCTTGTTAACAGGCAGGTTTTGCTTCAGCAGGAGGAGGTGGGTCTGAGGTTCTGCAGTGATGCTGATGCTGCAGGTACAGGACACATTTGGGCTGCCAGAGTGACTGCTCCCCAGTCCTTTTCAGATCATGGCACGTTTTAGTCAGATTTTTCATTGCTGTGACCCAAAGACCTGATGAGAACAATCTTAGGAGGAAAAGTTTACTTTGAGGGTTCAGGGTTTCAGAGGTCGTAGTCTGTAAAAGGCTGTCTCCATTCCTTGAGACTCAAGGTGACACAGACATCATAGTGGAAGAGTGTGGCGGAGGGAAACGGCTCAATGTGTGGCTTCAGGAAGCAGAGAGGGAAACACCACACCAGATACAAAATATATACCCAAAGGCACACCCCCAATGACCCACCTCCTCCAGCCACACCCTGCCTGCCCTCAGTTGCCAGTTAATTCCTATTAGGGGATTAACTCACAGATTGGGTTGAGGCTGTTATAACCCAATCATTTCACCTCCGCCTTCCCGCAGTGTCACACATGAGCTTTTTGGGGACACCTCACACACACTCAAACCACAACAGCACACATGAAAGTATTTGCAGGACACAGTGGCAAGGCTTCTCTGGGTGCCTAAGCCCCATGTATCTCCAGGCTGCTGGAGTTAACATCCAAGCTCACTTCTGACCCAGTGGAGGCCCCTTGGATTAGGCCAAGGTGTACCCATGGAGGGTGAAGGAAAGTCCAAATCTGATAAATTGATCACCGCAGGGCTGGAGCGGTGGCTCAGCGGTTACGACACTTGCCTGGCATGCATGAGTACGTGAGTTCAAACCCAGCACCATGTACACAATGAAGTGTCCGAGGTATGAAAGCCACATGAAAACCTAAATAAAAATTGCTTCTCTCTCACTGTTCCCTCTTTCTTGAAAAAAAGAAAAAAAGATCAGTACACATGGGGTGCACATGTGGTTCGTTCTTTCCTATTGGTAACTGTGGTGCTGGCCCACAGCATGACTGACATCAGGTCACCCTTGGGTCCAGCAGGGCCCATGCCTACCAGGAGTGCCCCTTTGTCCCAGCAGTGTTTTTTCTGGGTGTGGATAGGGGAGAATAAGCCTCCTTTCCCAGTGGTAATCAGCTGTGGCACCCCTTACCCAGTTGGCCTGGAATGCCAGGCCACATATCTTTAGAGGCATGCTCTTTGGGGGTAATGTGCCTGATGATGAGTACCAAGCCATGCACAAGGATACACACAGACGTGCGCCATACAGCAGTTTCCCCTGAGATGCATCCATCCTGCCCGAATCGCTGGGTCAACTAGTAGGAGGCCTCAGCCACTTACTGTGCCCAGTGCTGGCTCTCACACAACCAGACTTCTGCTTCTCCCAGGTGTCCCCTCTGGGGTCCCTGGGAACTTCTGCTTCATCCTTTTTAATCTGTCCCCTTCTTGAGGCTGTGAAAGATATTGCAAAGATTTTTCAACAGAAGTCTCAAAACAAAAAGACCTTCCTTTCCAGTAGAGAAAGGGGCAGACCTTTCACATCGGATGGATGGCCTGTTACACCTTTTCCCAGAAAACCGTGCATCTATTTGCCTTACTTTATACAGCTATAAGAGGCCTTTCAAATAATCTTCCCAGAACACAGTGTCTGGTTGGTGTCTCCTTGCTATAAATGGAAGGATTTGCAGCTTGTAAATGGCTGTTAGTCTTATTTAAATAGTTACTAAAATGTGCAGTGTGTTTCTCTTGGCATGCACCCACCCACTGTGAATTGGCTCAGAAAGCGATTGCTGAATAAAAAGACAATCTCTGGGTATCCCCAGGCCCTAAGCTCAGTTTCTGGCTTTCTTTTCTCTCCAGGTCCATATTCAAGCCTTTCATCTTTGTTGATGATGTAAAACTTGTGCCCAAAGCACAGTCTCCCTGTTTTGGGGATGATGACCCTGCTAAAAAGGAGCCTCGGTTCCAGGAGAAGCCAGACCGCCGGCACGAGCTGTACAAGGCTCACGAGTGGGCACGTGCTGTCATCGAGAGTGACCAGGTCAGCCTGGGTGAGGGTCCAGGGAGGGCGGTGAGGCCAGCAAGAAACAAAGTCAGTACAAGCTCATTGCCGTTTTCTCCAGCTTGGCCAGTCTTCTCCCAGAGAGCCAGGCTCCCCAGGCCTTCCTAGAACACTGGTGTTAGTTTTCCTACCCAATCTCCTGAAACCAGGTAAAACAGAGTCTATACTTTTGATGTTCTGGAAGTCAGTGGGCTAAGAATCTCTTTCTCATTTCCTGTTGATTTAGGAGAAATAGAGATGTGAAGTTTTAGAAGGGAGAGCTGTTTCTGTGCTCTCTAAAAATTCTTTGCATACTTTTGGGGGTAATAAGCTGTGCTCGATTGGCATTGCTTTATTTAAAGATGCAATTATGTGTCATTTCCAAAAACCTATTCTTCAAAAAGGTTCTAGAGATGGATGGTGGTGGTGGTTGCACAATAGTGTGAATGTTTTAAAATTTATGTTATGCATATTTTCCCATACTACAAATATAGTTTAAAAAAGAGATTCTCAAGTTCCCAGTTTTATGTTTTTTTAAAGTACTTTTTCAAAGCGAAACTCCTTCCACTAACAAAGCTTGGTTAATAAAGTTAGAAGACATCAATTTGAATAAGAAAAATAGCCAATATACATTCCTCAGCATTCAGTGAATGCCCACAGTGGTCGTTAGCAATCAGGGAGGAGGAAGCAATGTGGAGCTAATATTCATCTGCTCCCCAAGTGTTCATATAAACAATTTCTGATAGGACTAATTTATCCTGAAGAAAAGGAACACATTTTAGAGAAATTGGTGCATACACTGTGTGTGACGTGGTAGAGCTTCTTTGCTTAGTGGGCATAGTGGACTATCTAAAAAGGATCTAAACAGAATGCGACCAGCAGCAAATCCAGATGGATTCAGAAAGTATCTCTGAAAAGGGCCATGTCACTTTTTGTGAAACTTGCTGTTCTGTCTCACAGAAAGAGCCATGTGACATTAGAGGAGCCATTAGCCATTTGACATAGAAGTCACACGTTTATTTTACTTGGTTCTGACTCACTTGCCAGGCATTTCCCCAGAACCAGGAACTTTGCCACTCTGTAAAGTGTTTTCTTTAGGGCTGTCCAGATTAGTTCCTGACAGTGTTTATATTCTAGATGGATAACAGAAAACCCCTGGTAGACTACCAAATGTCACTCTTTGGTGTCTGGTTTTGTGGATATTAGGCACTGAGATGCAGGTGTAGAAAGGGCTGTGTTCAGATGGACTGATGAGGTTGGTGGGTTTTGAAATTTAGAGATTGCTCTTGGTTGGAGTTGAAGCACTGGGAAGTAGTGGATGAGTGTGGAGAGCAGCTTCTCAGTTCTGTCACTAATTGGGCAAATGAAAGTTTTCACTGTCACCCACCGAAAATGAATGAGTCCTACTTGGAGGAAGAGCTCTTACCATCTCAGAAAAGGAGTGACCAGAGGATAGACATGTCTGGAGCATTCATAGTAGGAGTATACCTCCTATGTCCCAGCCATTGTGCGGCACAGATTGAAGGCCTGTTCCTGCTCCCTAGGAGATCGTGATCTAATAGGATCACAGCTGTGTGGGCAAGCCATCACAAGACAGAAGACTGCAGCCATGGCAGGAGGAAAGGCATTGTCCAGTAGGGGCCAGGGGAATGGCCCTGCAGGGAGGTCTGAAGAAGGGACAAGTTGACCAAGTGTTGAGCTAGAGAAGGGCCCTCTAAAGAGCAGTCACTTGTACAGTGGGAAGAAGTATCATGTGAGAGAGGACTGCAGTCAGTTCAGACTGGCTGAAGACGAGGAAGTTGTATGGTAAGAGGTCAGGCCTGCAAAAGCTCATATGTCATCAGAGTCCTCCCTGAATGCCACAAGGGAGTCTGAATTTTATCCTGAAGGCCTGAAGAGCTATGTAAGTGTTCTAAGCAGCCAGTGACACAGCCACATTCTGGAACTGTCCTCGGACACTGGTTTGGGAACAGATTGGAGTGGGTGGATCGGACTGTGGGCAGGAAGTGAGCTGCACCCCAGGGGTCAGTGTCCACTGCTACAGTCCCCACTGTTTTGCTGACTGTGAAGTGGCCATGTCCTTCCTCAGGAGCAGGGTCGCATGCTGAGGAAGACCATGCTGGAGCTGGAGAAGCAAGGCCTGGAAGCCATGGAAGAAATCTTGAGCAGCCCCGAACCTCCAGACCCCGCCGAGGTGGGGGACCTTTTCTATGACTGTGTTGACACGGAGATTAAGTTCTTTAAGTGAAGTAAGCATTCCCTTTACCCTTCTTATTTAAAACTTCCCACCTGACTAAATTACCAGCAAAACAAACCACTCTGCTGTGTGAGTAAAATGAGAAAGTTACCATGTGGCCTCCTTTTCTGAAGCCAGATCCAGCTGTTACCTTGTGTCTCTATGTGTGCCCTTCTCAGCCGTGTAGGTCCCCTTCCTTTGCTATGTAACACGTACCCCCCTTGCCTGTTGTTCAGTTGTGTGACGAATTGTGGATTTGAAGCTGCTCTCCTTGTATTTCAGTGGACGCATTAGCCTCTTGCAGGACTGGAGTTTATGGAGCCTTGAAGGAGGCTCCACAGTGCCGAGTTGGGAAAAGCAAGCTCTCTTGAAGTCTTAGTCTTTCAGTTCCAGTTTCTTCCAGGTTGACAAAAGCCATTTGTCTGCACACACAGGCTCCTGTGTGGAGTGGTGGGGGAACCTTCTGGCTTCCCTTAACTTGGGCACTGGGGCACACGCCTGTGTGTCCCCACAGGTGTCCCCTGGGGAGCAAAGCCAATGGGGGCCGAGGATAAAGGGTCTCTGTGCAGTCCCAGCTCTGTCCTCAAGGACCTGTCTTCTGTGCACTCTGCTCATGTGTGTGGTGGACCCAGTCCTGCTTCACCTGCAGGAGAGCTGGGCAGCCCTGTTGGCCAGAACCTTAGAGGTTCAGAGAGCTGTGGGAGCAACCTCCCCAGATTGCCATGTGAGTCTCCCAAAAGGCACTGTAATCTCCCTACACAGCAGTGCACCTGCCCTGTGGATGTGGCCTTGCATAGGAACAATTCCTGGTCTAGTTGCCCACATCTAGTCTAGGATTCATTCAGTGGCCTGGTGGCAAAGTTCCACCCCATGCTGCTGTGACTCCCCCAGCTAATAAGAGAAAGAAAAGGAGAAAAATCTTTGACTAGATTACAGTTAAAGTTGCTGCCACATGAGCAGCCACTACTTTACCTCAACAGAGAGACTCTAATTAAACTGGTTTGCTTCCAACATTTATGCACACAAAGGCTTTGACTCATCACAGAGCGTAGAAAAGCATGCAGGGAAAACGAGGTGGGCTCTGCTCTGGGCATAGAGAGGGCAAGAAGGAGACATAGATGCAGGGTCACAGCCTAGCCCTCATGCCAAACCTGTTACGTCCCACAAGTTACTAGATTTGCAGTTGACCTCCTGGATCTTCTCCCTTCATTCTCACACCCTGCAGATGCTTCCAGACTGGTAGTGGAAGTGAGCGGGAGGTGCTGGGGCTTACCTTCATCTACTGGAACTCTCCCCCAACTCCTGAAATGCTGAGGTGGCACGGATGACAAATAGGAGTGTGCATTGATAGAGCAGCTCGAGGGACAGTGCCACTTGGGCCTAAGAATGCTTCATCATCCTTCACATGATTCTAGCAAATGGAAACAATGTATTCATAGTCTTGGAAATGACTCAGGGGTAGTCACTCCTCAGCACCTGTAGCAAGGCTGTGAGGGCAGGAAGACAGAGCTGCTCATTACATGGATGTGAATACTGAGGATCAGAGGTTTAAAAAAATTTTTAAATTAATTTTTTTTTCATTGCTGGGGATGGAACCCACAGATTTGAGCATGCTAGGCAAGCACTCTCAAGCGCCGTACTACTGAGCCTCATTTCCAGCCCCAGAAGTTTTATTGGAACCAATCTTTTTTTTCTAACCCACCCTCCTTTGAGAGCATGGGTATAGATTTGCCATGAGCTTTCTGCTCAGCAGGTTTGTAAATTCTATATGTAAAACCACTAACCACAAATAGGGAGAGGTGGGAATAATTTTTCAGCTGATAAAGTTTATGTCAGCCAGTAGTGGTGGCCTCTTGTGTAGGTTTGGCCTGGGTTTTTGCTGCTGATGAATTGAGGATCTCCTTAGGTGGAGTGGCCATTCTGGAAGGTCTATAGCTGCTAAGGGGAAATAGGATGAAGTTTGAGGATGATGTAGGTTAACTGTCCCTTCCCAAGTCTACCTGATTAGTGGTTATTTAAAACAAGATGTTGGAGAAAGCCTTCCTTTCAGTGCATGTTAGGAAACATTTCATCAGAGCTGACATGTCCGAGAGAGTCAAGGTGATTCAGGGTTTGATGAGAAGTCTAATGCAAATAAATTACACCAAGGCATACTTTCATTACCATGGTCACAGATGACCCTGCCAACTCGATGTCATTACCCAGCCAGTTGTGCAGTGGGAAACAGGGGCTACTTCCGTTGTCGGACCTTAAGCATTGCAGAGAAAGGCCAACTGGACGTCAATCACAGCTGTGATGTTGCTGTCTTACCACTAGAGGGTGTGCCGGGCCTCCTTTGCAGCCTGGGCTGGGTGTCTCATCAGCCAACATAGGTGGTCTGTGTACAGTCAAACCTGAATAGCAATGCACAGTAAAGGGTGGGGAAAGACAAGAGAGCAAGGAATCTGCTGATGTGACTGTACTAACATTTGGTGACTTTAAATTAACAGTCAGAAACGCATTGTTGAATTTTGAGTAGGTTGTTGTAGGGGGAATGTTTGTTTTTAAATGCTCCTAACAGATTTTGCTTATTACATGGATAATTCTTTTCCAGGGATTGCTTTTCTGAGGGCTATACAGGGAAAATTAATATTAAAGGTGAAATGTGAAACTAATGCTGTAAGTCACTGTGTGTAAATAGCTTCCTGAATATCATCTGCATATCGGTGCAGACAGGTGGGGGTGTGGGTGCATGCTTTGTGCAGAAAGAAGTCATGGCCATGAAGAACAGAATCTCTCCCCCACCTCCCTGCAACCTATCGTAAACTAGTTAGTATTGTCGATTAGGTGGGATTTCCTATAGGTGGAAGGTAGCCCTCGTATCAAGGGCAGGCACTCCAGTGAAAGTAAATTACCAAGCAGAACGAGTAGTGCTTTCATTAGTACAGGTGGCTTGAACCTTTAGGTGGAATAAGGTTATAATCAAAATTATGGAAATTCATTAGTGCCCAATAGCGTAAGATCTGGTGTTATTATTAGGAGCTACCTTACAAGCCAACAGAGCAAGTGTATGCCCCTTAGATCTTAGTAGCAAAGTTCCTTTATTATTGGGTGAGTCATTAGGTATAAAAAGTAATTGTTGACCAAGAAAATGACTGTGCATCCTAACAGATGTCATTCGACCTTAGTACAGGTGACATATAGCTCTGGCTGGCAGCAGGGAAGGCCAGGAGGGACCATGTGTCTGTCATGAGGTCTCTAATTGCATTCCTGATCAGAGAGCCATCATCCTTATTTGGAGGTCTTCAACTGAGCTCTTAGCTTTAGGAAGCACAGGGAGGAGAAAGCAAGGGGACCCACTTCCCTGGCTCACATGGAGGGGCAGGAGTGGCAGGTCACATGCCCAGCTATAACAGCTCCACTGTATGCTTCCCGTAGCTGTGGCATTTCATTCCACGCAGTCCTAAGTCCCCACTCCCCTCCTAAGGTGTGTGTGAAAATGTGCTTTATCTGATTGACGCCAAACATCCCGAAATGTCACGCGCAGAATTCTTGTGGGAACCAATATATACATGTTTGCAATCATGTTGTGAGCATTTAAATGTTTTAGCTGGAAAATGCTTTTGGCAGGGAATAATAAAAACGAAAGTCTTTGTTTCCTGCAGTGGGAACTGACCATGTAGTCCTAAGAGTCTTTTGTACAAATATCTTCAACCCAGGTAACATCCCCTTATCCAGTGCTTGCTCTTGGGATTGTCTCTAAATGCATCAAGCATACAATAAAATATGCTGAAGTTAATGTCCAGTGGCCTCCTCTATTTTATATCACGAACAAATGCTGACATCAGTCACAATACAGAAAATGTATGGAAGGTGATGTGTTTTCTGCTGGAAACCTTCAGGAAAAAAATCAGTTGGTTCAGCAATTTCCTGCATTAGGTATTGTTCTTTGGGTAAATTCATTCTTTCTTTCTTTATTTTGGCACTGGGGATCGAACTCAGGGGCGCTTAACCACTGAACCCCAGTCTTTTTTATTTTTTATTTTGAGTCAGGGTGTTACTGAGTTGCTTAGGGCCTAAATTGCTGAGGCTGGCTTTGAACTTGCAATCCTCTTGCCTCCTGAGCTGTTGGGATTAGAAGTGTGTACCACCACACTCAGCGCACTCTTTAAAAATAAAACTACAGGGGCTGGAGCGGTGCCTCAGAGGTCACTGCTCTTGCCCTGCATGCCCAAGTACACAGGTTCAAACCCCAGCACCCACATACACAACTAAATATCGGGGCAATGAAAGCCATGTGAAAAACTCAATAAAAATTGATTCTCTCTGTCTCTCTCTCTCTCACACTGTCCTTCTCTCTTTAAAAAAAATAAAACTACAGTGAGATAGCAAGTCACACATATCAGGATAGCAACTTAAAACACACACAAACACACACACACATGCACATATACAATAACAGGTGCTTGTGAGATTGTGAAGAAATGGGGATGTTTTCACACTACTGGTGGGATTGTAAAATGGTGCATCCATTGTGCAAAATGGTATGGAAACTGCTAAAAATTTTTCTATAAAAGGACTACCACATGACCCAACAATTCCACTTCTAAGTGTATCTGCAAAAGAATTAAAACTAAGTTCTGAAGAGATAATTGTACATTTGAGTTCATATAGTAGCATTATTCACTATAGCCAAGGGGTGTAGGTAAGTATCCTTAGATGTATGGTTGGATAAACAAAATGTGATTTAACCATACAGTAGAAATATTATTCACCCTTTAAAAAGGGAAGGAAATTCTGACACATGCTACCACATTTAGAAGCATTCAGGATAACGTGCTGAAGGAAATCAACTAGTCATAGGAGGAAATGTATGATTCTCTGAATATGAAATACCTAGTGTAGTCAAATCTATGAGAAATAAGAAGAGTGGGGGCCCCTGGCTAGGAGGAGGGGAAATAGGGAATTGTTGTTTAATGGGTACAGAGTTGGAGTTTTATAAGATGAAGAGTTCTGGAGCTGGTGATGACTGCACAACAGCGCAGATGCACTTTTTATGTTATTTTACCACAATTTAAAAATTTTTTGAAAGTTTTTTATTAAAGAGTTGAGTTATTGTACAACCATAAATGCTTGTAAAGTAATAATATGAAATGCATATGTTCTTAAACCAGAATTACCCCCACATTGCCCACACCCCAGACCACAATTTTTTTAAAAAGAAAAAAAAATAAACCCATACTAGAATTGGAAGTCTATATCAGCAGAATGGCTGGTGCTATCTATGCCAAACCTCGTCATTCTAAAGGTTTAGCAGCTCCATGACACAGATGCCTCTTAAGAAAATAGTCCTCTCTGCTCTTTTGGCAAGTAAAATGCAGCTGGTTGGCTTGTTCAGGAAAACAGGACTCAGCCACCTGAAACAAGTGACCTGTGTCAAGCTCAGATCAGAAGACTGCTCCATGGATAGAAGGAACGGCTGCTTCTTTAAACTTCATGCCCAGATTCTTTTTTCATTAACATGCCTGAAAAGCTCCAAAAGTATGTATGAGTTTGCTAGGGTTGCTGTAACGAAGTACCACAGACTGGGTGGTGTAACCAGAAGAAATTTATTGTTCCATGGTTTTTGGAGCCTAGATGTGAAGATCACAGTGTCTGCAGGGTTGGGTCCATCTGAGGGCTGTGAGAGGGATTCTGTTTTGTGTCTGTTACTTTCCCAGAAAACTTTGGCATCACCCCAACCTCTGCCTTCCCCTTACGCCACACCATCCTGTGGTATGGCTATGTCCAACTTTCCCTTTTTATAAGGATACCAGCCATATTGGATTTAGTGCCCACTCCAGGATGACTTCACTTTAACTAAAATTATATCTGCAGTACCCTTATTTCCAAATAGGGTACCACCTGAGGCATACTGGAGGTTAGGACTTCTACATATGAATTTTGTGGGGACATAATTCAACCCATGACAGAATGGGTTCACAAAGGATGCCAACTCTCCTGGGGCACAGTCTGAGAATCTGGAACTTGCTCCTGGACTGTGCAACCCTTCCCATTAAATTGCTCCTCTCACCTCTGTGGGGACTACTTCTCCCGTTCTAAATTCCCTAAGAGGTGCCTCAACTGAGAGCTCCTAATGACTTTGAAGTTCATCAACTACTTTGTAGATTATCTTGGGCCTTGCTTTTCTTCCCCACTCAGCCTGTACCTTTTGGTCATTTAAACAGCTTTCTGGTGCCTCTACCAATGTGGCAGCAGACCAAAAAAGAATCAGCTCCTTAACTGATTAGGATGCAAAGTGTGTAGTAGCTAGCTTTCAAATTAGTTTCTAGATGAGATTTATTTTCAGAACATTTATGAATTTTAATTATGCCTCTTAGTTATCCAACAGCAGAGCTAGTGAAGTATGATCCCAGCAGCTCAGCAAACTAAAGGGAACGACTGGTATGCAGCCAACAAAGCCCTGTTTGTGACTGAGCATGAAACATGAAAGCTGGTGACTGCTCAGAAGGTGGGGTGTTCTACCTGACTCTGATGTGACCCAAAGGGCTTCACCTCTATACGCCCAGGTGCACATTCATGTCTCCTCTTGATATAGGATGCAATGAAAGCGCAGACCAAGTAATTCACTTTCCCATACTCATAAGAGACAAAAGAGATGCAGATTTCTGTGTTTTCTAAGCTCTAGTTCTGAGCCAGCTCACTTAGCAGATCAACTGCATCTCTCCTGTAGCAGGCTTGAGAGTCCACCTGCTTCACGCAAGAGGCTCTTTCAAGGGTTTTGCTGAAGTGGGGTATAACTGCATTTCAGGCTGAAAGTTGTTCCATTTTAATACAAGTTGGCAGAGTACCACCTGGCCTATTCTACACACTCTGCCTATTCTATATTAATAAAACTGAACAAATATAGTATTACTTTGAAAAACACATCTGAAAAGTTCCCCACCCCCCTTGCTTGGTTTAACCAAACACTCAGTAAATTATCAGCTCAAAGAAAGAAGGCATGTCTCCAACACAGTACGTTACAGCAGGCACTGACTCCAGGTAAACGTCTAGTTTGCTCTGGCGTTCTCAGAAGCCCAACTAATCCTTAAAACTTTTTGGCTTAGTATTTAAATTTGATCATTACACATTGTATGCATCAAAACATCACATGGGGGCTGGAGAGGTGGCTCAGTGGTAGAGTGCTTGCCTGGCATGCACAAGGATCCAGGTTCGAATCCAGCACCACATACACAACAAAGTGGAGGAAAACCAAAAACCAGATGAAAAAAATAAAATTAACTCCTTCTCTTCTGCTCTCTTCCTCAAAAAAAAAAAAAACAAAAAAAACCCACATGGTATCACATAAATATGTACAATTTTTTAAAATTAGCTCAAGTCAGTACTGGTGACCATAGATGGATTTTCACTAGGAAATGACCTTGGAAGCATTTCCACTGATTAAAGTCAGTTTATTAGGTACAAAGAAATGAATTTGCAGAGGAAGGCATCAATAAATATAAAATACAGTGAAACACAGGGAGAGTCACAGACTAGGGTGTCAGTGAGGATGAGGAAGGTGGCTGGGATGCCTCTCTGATGAGTGCGCTGTCACGGGGGCTCAGCCTGTACACCTCGGGAGGGAGCTCGGGACACCAGCCCGAGCTTGGAGGGTGTGGGTTCAGTGATCAGTCTCGACACATGTGAAGCCGGGTTCCTGAGGTTTCTCCCTACTTTGCCGTTTTTGGTTTCTGCTTGTTCCTTCCCTCTGTCCTTGAATGGTTTTATTTTAAATTTTTATCTCAGCCCTGCAGAACAAGAACTTATGAACACTTTATCAAGGCCGGCAGTCTACTCCAAAGCAGAAGTGCCTCTGTCTAGGGCTGTCTAGGGCCTTTTCCATCACCAACGTTAAAGTTCATAAGTATTTTACACAACTGGAAGGAGGGCAGAGAAGAGACCATCACAATAATGGAATTCTGACCTTTTGGAAAACTTCCTGAACCAATACAACACATCAGGAATGCCAAAGGCCTGCAAAAGCTTCTTTTCTATTGATTTTAGCTGTTCTGATTTGAGTTATCCCCTGGAGATGCAAAGTTAATGCTTGACTCAGTTTGTCCTATCTGGAATGGGAAAGCACACACTGATGTAGGACACCAGCTTAATCTACACCAGACCACAGCAATCGTGTTGGCCAAACCCTGCTCCCTGCCCCACATCCTAGAGGCCGGAGGGCATGAGTGGGTTGTTCCAATGCAAACTTGTTTTTCATTGCCCTCCCATCCTGATTTCCTGTAATCTGTAGCTACTTTGAGCACAGCCCAGGGATCAGTCTGTTTTCTTCTATCTTCTCTCCTTCCTCTGTGATGGGAACATGTGGGGTAAGGCAGGCTCTTCCACACCCTTGATGGCTCAAGGAAAATGTGAGGGGAGCAGCTCCAGCCCAGCTGGACTCTGCACATTCAGCCGTCGAACATGCCCCCATGTGCCTGCCAGAGCGCAAGGGAAGCTGTCCACCAGTGACATCTTCCCTCAGCTTGGAAGGGAGCTGGGTGTGGCCCATGGGTGGATCCCAGGTTCCTCAGCGTGGGGCTGTGGCCAGGTATTTGAGACACATATTTCACTAGACATTTTGTTCTACACTTTTCTTGTGTCAGGTTTCCCATGGAAATCCTTGCTTGGGTCGGGGGGCTGGGAGACAGACCTCTGGGGTAGAATCAGCAGTTCATGATAATCATGACTTGTGCTTGTTTTTTAGCCTGCAGGGGAGAAAACATGGAAATCTCACAAAGCTCACCTTACCCTGGCTGAGTAAGGTGGATGGGGCTGGGAAGTTGGAAGGACAGCAGGGAAGTGACAGATGGGGCACTAGGAGCGCTGTAAACAGTAAGAGCATTGGCTACCTGTAGGATAATTCCATTAAAAAAGGGCCCTGTGGAAGGTACTGGAGGGGCCAAGCCCACTCCTGCCTTTACACTCTGGTATATTTACATTAGGCAGCAAAAAGAGATTCCTGTACTGCAAAAAACCAAGTGAGTGAGACCTGTCACTCACTGGAGGCTGCGCGGCACTGTCGGGGTGTGGGTACACACTACTTCCTCTGAGCTGCATCATTTATAAGGCATTATTTGGTTTGATTTTGCAGTTGGTGCAATGAGCATATAAAGTCATGCCAATAAGAAGTCGTTGTGAATACTTAGGACTTTGGGACCACCTACAAACTAAGGACGCTCTAAAAATGTTTCCGAATCTAGGAAGGGCCAGCCTGCAAGCATATATACAGTCACAGAATAGACACGAAGGAGCAAGATGGGGCTCTATCTGTACAGACAAATGCCAAGATGCATTTTTAAAAAATGGAGAAATGGTGGTTGTCTTTAAAAATATTACTCAAATAAAAGTTGACTAAAATGCTGTTTAAAGCCCGTGCAAACCACATATTTACAATAAATAAGTGCTCTGTTCAGAGCCTGTATTTCAACTGAATACAATTTGAGAATGGTAGGGCCTGACATGTTCTCCTGGGGATGGCCTTCCCCTGATATGGAACCCCAGGACCTTGGCTGCTTCCGTCTTCTCACCGGAGTGTCTTTAGAAATAACTGCAGAAACATGACAGAAGATTGCCAGGTGTGGTTAGAAGACTCATAGCACACAAAAGACCCCCGAGGATGGGCACAGCAGCTTCTCCTAATTCACACAAGGCCACCATGGCTGGGAAGATGGTCCCATCATGTGTAAGGAGCTGATTTTTTTAACTACAGGGTCATGGTGGCAAAAGAGAGAGAACCGGATATGAAGTTCATGATGTGTGGCAACCTAAGGCGGACTTATAAACGTTCATAGATCCAAGAATCAGCAACTGACTGTGCAGGAAGTTCAGGGAAAGCCAAGAACATGTTGGAGATATCAGGTCAGGGCAATGGGAAAGGAATTCAGGCCCTCAGGCTTCCAGCCCAGGGCTCCCACCCATCTGCCAGCCACAGGCTTCCATAAAGGAGGGAGCACTCCCGGGGCACTGTTGGTGGCTGGAGCCCACTGCTGTCTCTGGACACTGCTTTATGTCTCAGTGCAGTGAAAACGAATGCAAATGGTTTCCAGTGAGACAAAAGATCTCAGTGAGATGCCCAAAGGAGACTTCATAATTCATCCTTGACTGGACTGTCAGGGGCAGAGGTAAAAGTCATCAGTCTGGGGAGATATAGGTGTGTGCCTGGCATGAGGCTGGGGCCCAGATCCTGCATAATGTCCCACACAGCCTTGCCATGTCTTGGAACACACCAGGAAGAGCAGTGATGTACAGTGGCAGGAACACTAGACAGAGGTCAGAAGGTCTAGGCATGTGATGTTGGGCAAGCCCCTCAACCTTCGGGAGTGCATGCAATTTTTTCTTTTGTAAAAATGACATTGGGGCTGGGAGTGTAGCTCAGAGGTAAAGCACTTGCCTGGTTTATGCAAGACCCTTGGGTTCAATCACCAGCATTTAAAAAAATGGCACTAGAGGTGTCTCTCCAGTTTGATACAGGGTTATTAAAAGTATCAAATGGGAGAACATATACAAACTAAAAACTGTAAAAAGCCCCATAAGTGTATGGGGTTATGATGATTGGGATGATTCTATTTTTCTAATCATAAGAGCAATATATTCCTTGTGGACTATGTGGAAATTGCAGAAGTGTGCTAGGAAGAAACTAAAAATCAGTGATAATCTTTTACAGGCAATGTCTAAACAAGACCATTCTGCAGAGCTATATGGAATGAGAAGGAAAGTGATCTAATAAGGAAGGGACTAGATTCCTGAAAGCCAGGATAGCTGGGCAGGTTGAGAGAGAACAAACTCCCTCTGCTTTTGTCATCTGTGAATATCTTAATTTCTTTCCTCACTTCTTTTTTTTTTTTTAAGAGGGAAACAATTTTATTTTTCATCTGGCCTTTGTTTCTCTGACACTTAGTTGTGTTTGTGGTGCTGGGGTTTGAACCCAGGTCCTTGTGCATGCCAGGCAAATGCTCCAACCCCTGAGCCACTGCTCCAGCCCCTCTTCCTCACTTCTAAAGGACAGTTTTGCCAAATGTAGGATTCTTGATTGACAGTTTTTTTCTTTTAACACTTTTAATATATCAGCTTACCGCCTGCTCTTCTCCAAAATCTTACGGAGAATCTGCTGATAATCTTATTGAGGACAACTTGCTCGTGACAAGTTAATTCTCCTGCTGCTTTTAAAATTCTCCTTTCTTCTAAAGTTTTATTGTAGTGTGATTTGATGTGAGTCTCTTTGATTTCATCTTAGAGTTTATCAAGCTTCTCAGATGTTTAGATTCATGCCTCTAATCACATTTGTGAAGTTTCCACTGTCATTTCCTCAAATATTCTTTCCATGTCCCTGCTTTCCTTCTGGAAACCCCTGATGCTGTCCCATAGCTCTTAGGCTTTGTTCACTTTCAATGTTTTTCCTTGTGTTCTTCAGACTTATTCATTGTGATGTCCTTTCTTCAAGTTCACGGATTCTTTTTTCTGCTGGTTCAAGGCTGCCTTTTATTTTCTCTAGTGAAATTTTCATTGTGGTTTTATGTTTCAGCTTTAGATTTTCTTTATTTTCTGTCCTTTTATTGACATTTCCATTTTGTTCATACATCATTTGCTTGAGTTTTGTAACATCTTCCTTTCTTTCTTTGAGCATCTTTAAGACAGTCCTTTATTTTTTTGGTATTGGGGATTGAACTCAAGGGGCATTTTACCATTGAGTTACTTAGCCATCCTTTTTAAAAACTTTTTATTTTGAGACAGGTTCTTACTAAGCTGCTTGGGGCCTTGTTAAGTTGCTGAGGCTGGCCTTGAACTTATGACCTTCCTATCTCAGCCTCCTAATTTGCTGGGATTACAGGAACATGCCAAAGTGACTGGCATGAGCATTTTTTTTTTAATTAGATGAATATGGAGTTACAATTGAGGGGGAAATCATTGTCAAACAATCAAGAACAAATGTATATTTACATAGTTGTCCAAGGCTGATGCCATGTCATGGATGCCCCCCTTGGGTTCCCTGTGATTCTATGTTGGCATGAACATTTTTAAGATAGTCGTTTTAAACTCTTTATCTAATAGATCTGCCCTGAACCCTTTTTCAAGGATACTTTTTTTATTAAATGGGTCTCACTTTTCTATTCCTTTGTATATAATTTGTGATTTTTTTTGTTGGAAACTATAATTTTAATCAAACAATGCTATAACAATGGAAATCAGATACTCCTCTTTCCCCAGGCTTTGCTAAGGGTATTTTGTTATCACTTTTATTCTACTCTATTCTATTTATATACTATTTTTTTTGTAAGCTATCTCTGTGCCAAGAATCACCTTGAGGTATAAACTTAAGGTCTTCTTAGATCTTTCCTGAACCTGTGCCTTTTTCCCTTGAGCATACCTGGTTCCTTCCTAATTTCCCCCACATATGAAGTTGCTTTTGAATGTCTCAGTCTTTAATGTTCATCCCCCCAAGGTGAAAACAGAGAAAAATGAAGGGAAGAAAAAAAATCTCCTGGTGTTTACTTCAACCAGGAAGAGACGGACCTACAGCAACAGAAGAGGGCACAGCAATGGGTACCGCCTCTTTATCTGAACCCGTGTGATCAGAAGTAGCAGTGGGCGAGCAAAGCACAGTTTCTCAACATGTGGAGGCTGCGGTTCTTTGTTCTTTTTTCTTTTTATTTTCACCCTTCTTGGTTCTCCCAAATTGTGAGCAAGATGCTCCAAGAACACAAGCACAGCTGTCTGCCGGGGGCTGGAGTAGGGATGGGCAATGGCTATTGTTACAAGCTGAAATTGTCCAAGATCAATTCCAGCGTATTTTCCAAGCATCCCCTGGACCTTGCAAGCCTTCAATAGACCCCAGAGTTCCAAACGGTTCCATCAGATGGAACCTGCTAGTGTAAATTCTGTCTACGTGGGGAGACAGGATCCTGGTGTTTCTTATCCTGTCATCCTCCCAGATGCTCTCTACCTATTAACAGTTCTGCATATAGTGTTCCTCTCTTCTTTCTAATGCATACATCCTTTAACTACAATTGTACTCCGCTTTTTGAACCTGTGATCATCTGGGAACAGATATTGCTATTCTTGCATTAGCTGTGGTTAGAAAAGGGGGATGCTTGTCTGCTCGACGGAACAGGAACCGCCTCTCCCAGGGACCACCATGGCTTTCAGGAAGCTAGCCCCTCCCTCCTCACACTTTCCTTAATGTTCCATTAAGCTGCAGAAAGGCCCAGTTTAACAAGGGCCAGCCTGTTTGTTGCACAGAACTCTAAAACAGGAAGAGGCCAGGGTAGGACCGAATACATGTTTTCGAAGGAGCAAAGGACTTTTTAAACATGAGACTCCATCCTGTATGGTGAGAGATGTCGCCTCCGCCCAGGTTAGGAGACACTTGTAAGTTGCCTGGGGTGGGAGCAAGGGCACTCCTTCCAAGACTATCTGAGCACATAAACCCTGGTGAGGTCTCCCCTGGCTTTGTCAATTTCCTGTGGTCACCAGGGCTTGACTTGTGACTAAATCTGGCCAAAATTGATTATATTAATGGAGGTAAAGTCTCCAAGGCAGCTAAAAGAAACCATGTATTCTATAGGTGGAGAGAACACTGAATTAGAGTTTATAAATGCTACAGGCTTTTATACATACAGGGTTTTCCTCGCAGGCTTCTCAAACCGTCCCACTCAGGGAAGAATGGGGAGTAACGGGGTGCTCATAGCAGAATGAGTCCTAAGGGATTCTGAGTGGCTAAACTTGCTCCTGCATGTGGTGGTGATTCTGGGGGTCCCTTTCACCCTTCAGATCTTGAAGTTTGAGTGTTCCCCTTTGGCTTGAAAAAAAAAAAAAGGCCAGAATGGCCTTCCCTGAGGAACAGTGGCCTTCCCTGAGGAACAGTGCCCAGCTGTTGAACATTTCTGAGCTCTCCAGGAGAATTCCTGGCTTTCCTCGAAGGCTGTGTTACCTGAGTGTTTCTGCCTTTGATGTCATCGGGGCTTTGTCCAGCTGCCTCTGTCTGGAGCCAGGGACCAGGTGTGCGGCCTGAAAGAAACAAGAAAGATCTCATCATCAACCGGCCCAGGGCGGGCTGCGTGCACTCCCCCGAGAAACTCTGGCTCAGCCAGCACTTCTAACACAGCAAAGGAATCCAGGGCAACGTGAGCCCGGGAACCTGAAACCACCGGTCTTCTGGCCCTAGACTATGTTTCTGTCTTGTCTTCTGTGCCAGGGACCATGGGCCCAGAGGCGTCACGTACTGCGTAGTGCTAGGAGAGCATGTGGTAAGTAAGGCCCATGATCTTCATGGCTGTTAACGCTTCCTGACTCGCGGCACACCTGGATCTCCAGCCACACATCTGCAGTGTGCCAGGCACCATGCAAGGGTCAGTTAAAACTGAGTCCCAAAGTCCCCAGGGCAGTCCAGGTTGCTGAGCTATTTAAAAAGCAGCATGAAACAAACACTTGTCATAAATTACATATGATACTTAAAACCTGATAATAACCTGTGTTCAACAAAAGGTTCTGGGTAATCTAGTGTTCAGTATCACATGATGGAGTACAGAGCAGCTGTATGAATGTTTATAAGTCTTGATTTGGGAAGAGGAAACTTTAAATAGAAGATTTTTGATTATTTTTAAAATTCACTAAAAACAGAAATAATAAACAAAAATATTTCCCTTTAAGTAGAATCTTTTTGGAAAATATTTCTCTTAAGCATACATATGCCTTACAAGGTTGTTACAATAGCTTATAAGCCATTATACCATTATAACCATTATACAATGGTATAAGCCATTGTAACAATCTTATAAGGCAAGATTTTTACAGTTTTTAAAACAGGGCTGGAGCTGTGGCTCAGCAGTTAAAGTGCTTGCTTGCCATGTGCTAAGACCTGGGTTCAAACCCCAGGACCATGTACACAACTAAATGTCAGAGGAAACAAGGCCAGATGAAAACATAAATAAATATTGATTCTCTCTCTCCCTCTCTCTCTCTCTCTCTCTCTCTCTCTCTCTTTTAAGTTTACAATGCTTTATCAGTACTTTGTAGTTATGCATCATGGGGGGTTTTGAGAAACTTGTCCCATTATGGGGGAGGACTGGGAGGCTGTCCTGACCTCTGACCCAGTATGGTTGGTGTTGCCCATGTGTGCCATGACATACTCAATGTCCCAGAGAAGCCACAAGAATGGGTTCCTGAGGATGTTCGGTGAAGTGCCACTCATCTTCACAACTTGACTTGTCTGCTGGATTTTTCAGTGTTTGGTATAAGTAAGAGATTTAATAAGATAGTAACGCACATCGTTAGGAAAATGCTCTTAGCTGAGCAGTAGAAATCTGATCTCCACTTTTCACTGCTGACCACTTCTCTTTGAAATGCTTTTTCTCTTTGGTGTGTCTTTAGCAGTGACTATTATATAGTTAAAATTTCTAAGTAGTATGTCATGAGTAATAAGAGACAGAGAGAAGGTGGAAGCCAGCTGTTCATGAGGCTACCCGCAGTCAAGCCCTTCAGAGTGCAGGACAGGGGTGGTGGGTGTTGGGGTCAGGCAGGTGGTATCAGGAAGGGCAGGTTCCCTTCTGGGAGGGAGGCAGTCACAGTACACATTCCAAAAGCCACCTGAGGGGACACCTGAGGAGGAAGAGACTTGCTATGAAACCTGTGATCCTGAAAGTGTTTGATTTGGGTACCAGATGTTTTTTAGCTTTTAAGATGATATGAGCCACATGAACTTGCCCTTAGGAACATCAGCTTAACGTGGGCATGGGCCTGTATAGGGGCCATGAGCGCTGACAGATCTGCCTGAAATGTGACCCAGCCTCAGGGTTTCGTACAGTTCACAGATTCTGGGGAAAAGGGGCATGCATGCTAGAGGTACTCAGGAGTTCAGGGTCTGGGGAGTGACACCATGGGTGACAGGTCCTCTCTGTCCTGGATCTCACAGCAGGCATGGAGACAAGGGGAAGCACCGTGCAGGACAATCTCACTCCTTCCTTAGACTTGGGGCGGAACACAGGAAAGAATAGATGTTCTTTCCCGAACGGGGTGTTCTGACGGGTCTCTACTACCTGCCAGGACAACACATGCACAACTGCACAAGGATCATATGGGACACCTCTTCCGAAGGTCCCTCACCGACATGTACAGCAGTGGATACCTACCCATACCTGTCCTGGTAGGTCTTGTGGTGTCTTCTCTAGCCCTCCTGAGGAGAGGAAGCTTGGGTCAAACTCTCCCCCACCTTGTCCACACAACATACCTAACATTGCCACAGAGTGGTGACATCTGATGAAGGCATTGCAGAACAGCCAGGCAGGCTGCTCAGTAATCAGCCTCCTGGCTCTTCCACTGGCTCTAGTCAAGACCCACATGCCCCCTTAATGCAGAACAGGTGCTGGGGCTCTAAGTGTCTGAGCCCAACTCCTTCAGTCTCCCTGGGCACACACCAGTCTCCACTCTCGGTCCTTTACCACTTCAGCCAAGTGTGGCTCTGGCAGCATGGGGGCCATTTAAATAAATAAATAAATAAACGAACTATCTCTCAGAAGGGTCTCTGAAACTTACAAACTGTTAATCAATTGGGCACTGTAACTTTCATTAAAAGATTTTTAAAATGAGTACTCTGGTTCTGGAATAAAGACATTTTGTAGCAAATGGTGCAGGGAATGTTAGATTTTTAGCAAGGTTTAGTAAAAGGTGAGTAAGTACTGACAGGACAGCCCCTGATCTAATTCCATGTGAGAGGACAGCCTAGGAAATGACTGCTCTTAGATTTAGGAAACTCCCGTCCACTACCGAGAAACCTTCGAGGCCTGGCTTCACAATCCAGGCTTTACTAACACTTTGCTTGGGAATTCTTTGTTATGGGGTTGTCCAGTGTGCTATAGGCTATTTAACAGCAGACCTGGTCTCTGAGCGCGAGTTACCCATAACACCCCTCCCCGATGCCCACACCCAATTGTAACAACCAAAATCTGACTCTAGACATGGTCACCTGGCCCCTGGAGGGCAACATCTCCTCATCTGAAAACCACTAGGCAATAAAACAAGCATCTCCAGGTAAACAGTTCTCCCTAGTTTTCATAAAGATGCCTGGAAACAGGGAGAGGTTAAAGGAAAATCAGTTTCTCCATAAAACAGAAAGGACAACTCTGCTCTTAATGTAAGAGAAATTTCACTGCTGCTAGAAGTGAGTGGCAGGGACGTCGTCAGGGTGAGACAGTGCTTTGGATTTGAAGATTGCTTTAAAGGGATTTCCCCTATGAAATGCCACTAGAATCTTTTGGAATTCAGAATGTGGGGCCATTCTGCTGAAACAGTCCTTCACATCGTCTGTTCCCTATGGAAGGGAAGTTTAGATTCACCAAAACTACAGTTTTCAAACTGTACTGTAGCTCAGAGTAAGAAACCTTTTTTACATCTCTTCCCCACCTGCACTGGCAGAGCCCACAGAATGAACATTGCTGCCTGTGCTGCCATCTGTTGCAACCCGGTGGCTCTGCTCCCTGCTAATACAGCTGTGGAAGCAGGAAGGCTGGGAGGAACACTGGAAGCCATGGCCCAGGTGGGAGGGCTTCTCTGCACTGCGGGTGTGAAGGTCAATGGCCGAAGGCCCAGGGCCCAGCGCTGGCTTCCAGCCTTATTTTCTCTCATGTGCAAACCACTCACGCCTTGTATCTTTTTCAGGTATAGCCACATTTTCACATTAGAAAGAAAAAAAAATCCATTTTGTAGCCAGGTGATACGAGGAAGGATATATAGGACTTGGAGAATATCCAGGTGACACAAGGATGGATATGTAGGACTTGGCTGGCTATTAAGGCAGGGTCTGCTGGAGATTCTTCTACCTGACTTGGAGTGCAATTCCCATGAGCTGGGAGGGTGGGTTTGGGAAAGGTAGACTCCTAGGAGAGCAGACCTAACCATCAGTACAGGCCAACCGTCTGCCCAAGCCTTGGCAGGAAAATATAGAGGCGTGTGATGAGATACAGAGTACTGGACTTGGAGCAGAGCACCCAAACACCAGCTCCTGAGGCCACAGAGGCCGGCCACTTTACCTCTGCCTCAGTTTCTCAGCTGTATGTGAAGCTAGATGGCCCCGAAGGGTCTTCTCATAGAGTGAAGGGAATGACAGGTTCCAATGGATCTAAACCTTTGATCCTGCATGTCTCGCCTTTTCCTTTCTTCCCCCAGTGTCAAGGCTGTCATAGAACTGGCTGGCACAAGAAACCATCATCCTTTCCTTGAGCATGTCCCCTCTGTAGAGGACTCAGCCCTCCCAATCCCTAAGGGAGGTCACCCTATATACCACCTCCATAGGCACTCAGACCTGTGGGTGGGCTGATCCTCCTTACTCTCCCAATAATTTGCAATTTAAAAGTTTTGATGGTTATTGAAAGAAATATTCATTTATCATTAAAATTTTAGGCAACATAGAGGAGAAGAAGTTGAAAGCCAGTTCTCCACCACTGAGTGACCATCACTGTTCATATTTTGGTGAATTTCTAGTCTCTTGCTCTATTTGATCAAATTCTCTTTTTCTCCATAGACTAACAAATTAATTAATGTTTTTATAGAAATTCAGATTTTACTTTTTTGTGTACTTTTTTGGTATTGTTTTTATTTAATAAGGTGGTGTTAACATTTTCTGTTGCTGAATATTTGGCAACGTTTTTTTAATGGTTTCATAGTGCTCCACCTTGTGTCTCTGCTTTAATTTATAATACTTTTGGTGGAGATTTATGATACCACCAGATTTTTAATTCTGTAAGTGGTTGAGTAATGTATATATGAGTGAATCTTTTTATTTATTAACTCAACAACTATTTACTAAGTGCATGCCTGGCTCCATTCGGAGAGCTGGAAATGGGTGCCAGTGCATAAATATAGGTGCGGTCTCTACCATTCAGGTCTTACCCTGCACTGGGAAGACAGATAAGCGGCAGGTAAACATCATATATCAGGAGGTGAAAAATGCTTTGAAGACTATTAAGAAACTGCATGAACAGAATAAAAAGTGATGCGTCAGAAAGCTGCTATTCTATATTCAGGAAGGAGTGTGTGATAAGGTACTGCTATTGACCAAGCTGTTTCCCCCAAATTCACCTGTTGAAGTCTTAACACCCAGCATGACAGTATTTGGAGATTGCCTTTGGGAGGTAATCCAGGTTAGCTGAGGTCGTGAGGGTGGGGCCCCATGATGAGATTAGTGCCTGTACAAGACAAGATACTAGAAAGTGTGTTCTTTTTCTCCACCATCTTAGTGCAGTAAGACAGTGGCTTTCTGCAAAGCAGGAAGAGAGGTCTTACCAGAAATGGAATCAGCTAGCACCTTAATCTTAGACTTTCCAGCTTCTAGAACTATGAGACAATACATGTCTGCTAAGCCAGCCAGTCTGTGGGGTTTTGTTTTGGCACCTGAGCTGATGGAGACAGGTACCATTTGATCAAAGATCCAGCGGAAGTAGAGGATGAGTCTGTGGCTATTTGAGTAAAATATCTCATACATAAGGAAAAGAAGATGCAAGAACCCAGAGGCAGAACTGTGCATGGAATGCTCTAGAACTGAAGGTGGAGTTAGAGCAAAATAAGGTGGGAGGAGAATGTTGAAAGAGTAGAGTAGATCTCATGAGCTATGATAAAAATTTCTATTTGATTTGGAGCAAGATGGGGATTCATTGAAGGATCTGGGTCAGGAGGCAGTATGGCTGGGCTTGGGCTTTCCACATATCTCTTGGGCTACAGTGGGAAGCAGGGAAGACTGTTAGCAGTTTCCCACGGTACTGTAGGAAAGAAATGATGGAGGCTTAGGCCATGGTGGAAGTGGAAGAAGAAGTGAGAGAGATCAGATTCTGGATGCGTTTCACTGGAAGATGCCCTAAAGCTCACTCTTAAGTTGAAAGGTGATAAGAGAAAGAAGTCAAAGGCAACTAACTCTAAGGTTTTCAGTGTGACAAAAAAGTTGGAGGAGCCATCAGGTCAGTGGAAGGAGTAAGGAGATGATGGAAGGCTGTTGGAAAATCTTAGGTGGAAGTGCTCTGGAAGAAGGGGTTATAGACTATGCCATGGGATTTGGCAAGTGTAGTCAGTCCACTGGTGGCCATGACTTGGGGGTGGGGAGAAGGACTGGGAGGACTTGGCTGGAGAGAGAACAGGAGGAGAGGAAGTGGAGACAGGGATGGCTCAAAGAGGAGCAGAGAAGGTTGAGAAACAGGTTTTATAGATATAGTAGCACCTCTGCAGGTTCAGAGAAATAAAGAAACGTCCAGGAGAGACAGAAATAACAGCGAGAGAGTGGGATGGTAGAGGACAGTATATGAAAGGGTATGATTGGCAGTAATAATCAGGAGTAGCTCAGAAAAGCTCACTGGGGCAGAAGGGTGCCCAACTGCCCACCACAAAGGCAGAAATAAATACTCTCTCACTGAGGTGTGCTTTTTCTACAGATTCTCTAAGCCTTGGGACATATGATCTTTACTTTTTGTGACATGAGCCATCTACACTGTTAAAGTTACTGCAGTGCCTAGTGGAGAAGTTCCTCTGCTCATGGAAATAATGATGGCTACTTTTGCTATAAATGTAAAGTAATGCTTTTAAAATAAGTCGGATTGAATGAGATATCACTTTGCATTCACTAGAATGC
>PVKS010027948.1:0-26984 GCA_004027875.1 Aplodontia rufa
GATTTAGCCCAGGGGCACACTGACCACATCCCCAGTCCAGTTTTTTTTTTTATTTTTTTATTTTTTAAGAGAGAGAGAGAACATGTGTGAGAGAGAATCAATTTTATTTAGTTTTTCATGTGGCCTTCGTTACTCTGACACTTCATTGCGTATGTAGTGATGAAGTACAAACTTGGGTCCAGGCAAGTGCTGTAACTGCTGAGCCACTGCTCTAGCCCTGCCAGTCTAGTTTTTATTTGTTTGATTGATTTTGAGACACGGTCTCACCAAGATGTTTAGAGCCTTCCTAAATTGCTGAGGCTGATTTTGAACATGCAATCCTCCTGCCTCAGCCTCCTGAGCCACTGGGATTACAGGCATGAGCTACCATGCCCAGCCGTGTGTCACTTCTATAACAACGTGCTAATTCAAATGTTTCATCCCCAGACTTCAGTGTCAAAGTTTTCATTTATGGCTGGATGGCAAAAAACATCGTAGGATGAAAAGAGGGGTCTAGGCAGAATTCTTGGAGTCAAGAAGCTGTAACAATGTAAGATGAATGAGTCCTCAGGGGCCAAAGGGGACTGCATAGGACTCACAGAGATCATTTTCACCATAAGCCTTTGTTTTTTCAGAGCACTTATATCACCCCCTGGTGATACCAAACGTGGGTATTGTTGTTGGCTGGTTGGTTTATTCTCCGTCTCCTCCCACTCTAATGTATGCCCCACAAGAGCAGGGACTTGGCTTGCTTGCTGTTACATCTCCAATTGCTGGCATGTGTTCCATGTGTATTTTGTTGAATATTTCTGAAGGGAAAGATGAAGATGATCTTTGCCTTCACACCGTCCCTGGTGTGTGTAGGAATCATTCCTTCCAAGAAAGTTTCTGGAAATTACCAAGGAAAGCTTTCTCTCTACTGAAAAGATCACAGCATGATTAAAGGGTTGGAACTTTCAGCCCCACCGCTCAAGCTCCCAGGGCCAATGGCCAGTGATTTAAACAAGAAGGCCTAGTAATGGCTGAAACCTCCACAAAAATCCCTAACAACAGGGATCAGACAGCTTCCAGGTTGGTGAAGACATCTAGGTACTGGAGAATGGCCTGCCTACAGAGGGGACGAAAGCGCCACATACCCTGACCTGTTCATCTCTTCCATTTGACTATTACAATGAGTAGAGTGTGTTCCTGGTTTCAGTGAGCCATTACAGAAAATTATTTGACCTGAAAGAAGGAAAGGAAGGGAGAGAAAATTATCAATCCTGGGGTGGTAACCAGTTTATAGCCAGTTAGTCAGAATTACAGGATACCAGGACTATAACAGGCATCTGTAGTACAGGGGAATTTTGCAGGACTGAACACTTACTCTGTGGGGTCTGTATAATCTCCAGGTACTATTGGAATGGAATGGAATACCCACGTTTGGTGTTAGAAAGGTTATAAGTAAAATCTGTTCCACAGTAAACATCTATTATTATTATGATCTCCCAGTTGCTATAAAGAATTTGGTGGCAACCTTCCCTGGATGGTTCTGGATTGGTGTCTTTTCTGAAGTTGTAATTAAGATGTAGGTCTGAGCTGCAGCCACCTGAAAGCTCAGCTGGGCCTGGAAGACTCACTTCCAAAATAGCTCACCATGCGGCTGCCAAGTTGGTGCTGGATGTTGACAGGAGGCCTCAAGCTACCACTCAGGCCTTTCTGAAGGACAGCTTAAGATGTGATAGCTCCACTCCCCACAACAAGTCCTTCAGAAAGCAAGATGAAAGCTGTTTTACAGCCTAGCCTCATAAGTCGTAGCTTTCCATATCAACGGTGTCCTGTTGGTATCCAAGTCAGCCATACTGATTACAGAAGAGAATTACACAAGAGTACTATACCAGGAGGTAAGGCTCTTTGGGGAATATCCTGGAGGTTATTAATCCATAGTGCTCAAATCTGTTTTTTGAATAAATTTTTTAATGAACTAAAAGCCCTCCAACTCAATCCATTTAGATCTAACGTGATAATATGAAACTTTTTACTCTCTTTAATGTCTGCTCCCTGGAAGAACACAAGCAAATGGTCTACTTTTATTGTGCCTTAAATCTTTAAATGGAAATTGTAAAATCATCATGAAATTAAATAATTTTAGAGCCATGGAGAATATCCATTATTTAAACTCTCCCCCAGAGTTGGCCCCAGGAAAAATTATGAAGCTAGGGAAATTCAACTGTTTAAACCCATTTTTGCAAGAGTCCACAGCCCCTCCCCTATTTCTTCACACCACAAATGCAATATCCCAAATCAATGGACAAAGACAACATGTTTTGCAAGATTTGTTTTTATATTATCTTGAGAAAATGCCAGTTGGAGATAATAATCATGTATAAAAGCAGGTTTCAGTAATGTCAATAAAACCAGTTATCCTCTGGCTTTAAAACACAGGGCTCAAACGTCAGTTGAATGTCTGATGAAATTATTGGCTTATAATTAGGGTTGAGATGTATGACAATCTTTAACACTGGAAGCATTAGTTGTGGGGGAGATAATCAAATATCTGGCTCTCACTGAATGGCAGCAGATTCGCAAGCATACCTGAAGAACATGTGTTGAGGGTGAGGATGGGCAGAGTTTCTCTGCTTGTGCATTTAGCACATACATTCTGAGCACTTCCTGTGTGCCAAGTGTTGTTCTAGAGACTAACCTACCCTTATACTTCATGGCTTTTCTTAAATATCACATAAGTGAAGGCTAGGCTGATCGTCATATTTAAAACTGGGATTGAAATTGCAGCCTGTCCCTACTCAGCAATTAGAAACAACAAAATTGCAGCCTTTGAACGTAAATGGATGGCGATGGAAGAAATCATGCTTAGCAAACTTAGCCAAACCCAGAGAGTCAATATTTTCACTCATTTGTGGAGGCTGGAGCTAAACCCAGGCCTGTGTGAAAGGTGGTTAATCTCATGTATTAGACCCAACAAAGGCATAGTAACAAATAATCCAGGGCAATCATAGATATGTAGTGGGGGTTGATAGGGTAGGTGGGGGAGGAGGAGGGAGGGAGAATAGGGAGGGATCTAGGGAGTAATTCTGGTTTAAGAGTATATGCACATCATATTGTTACTTTAAATGCATTTATGATTGTACAATAACTCAATTCCCTAATAAAAAAAAAAAGGAAATTTCAGCCTTTCCATATCCTCTGATCTGTGGTTTTTTCCCCCTAGCATAGGCTTCTTACTAACATACTGCAATTGATTTTGCTATGTTCTTATATTTTTTTGTCCTTTCCCCCACCCCTACTCCATACTAGAATTTCAGCTCCCCAATGGCAGGAATCTTAACCCATTTTGCTCACTGACTGGCTCATAAAGCTACTGAATGGTCGGAGCATGAATTGAATGGGTACTGGTAGTGAAAGAGAGGATAAAATAGATTAAATTAGCTGTCTTCTGCAGTCACTTTCTCTCCACCCATGCATACAGGTGCTCCTCACTGGGCTAAATCCAGCTATGATATTATTACTCTGTCCTAATCATCAGTCATTCCCTACAAATGCCCTGGGCAGTCTGTGCCTTCTTTCCAGAACAGCCGAAATGTCCTTACTGCAAAACCTAGATCCTCAAGGCACTCTAGGTCCCAATTTTACGCTTGCTTTTATGAAAATAAAGTTCTCCTTTTCAAATGTAAATGCTTCAGAGCCCCAGGCATGCTTCCTGAACTCTATCGGAGAGAACTCTGGGTTTAGGGAAGAAAACATATTTGTTTTTACACTCAAATTGGTCAAACAGAGTTACAAAGCTACAGCACCCTTTTGTCAAAGAAGTTAAGATGACCACCCTGCCCCCTGCCATCCCCAACTTCCAAACTCTGAAAAAGACAAAGCTCATTACTCTCCAAAGCCACATAAAAGCAAGAACATTGCGCTGACAGTTCAATAAAAACAGAACATGAGAGACAGGAAGTGTACAGAGAATGACAACTGGAATTAAACAAGGGAGCTGCTGAGGACAGATTAAAGATGCTTAATGAACACAACCAGCAATGACAATGTTTAAAGAAGGGTTTAATTAAAGTGCAGGAAAATGGTAACTGACTTAAGTAATATCCACAACCTTTCAACAGAGATAATTACATTAGTGTATGTGATACAGATTAGACAGATGGAATTATTTTTCTAGACAGAAAACAAAATGGGAACAAAAGCATTATGTCAAGACCAAACAGAGGGAAAAACAGTAAAAGTGAAGACAGAATGTGAGTAGAAGGGGAAAGTTATGGAACCCAGCAACAAAGAGCTGTCTCAGGAATTTAAAGGAGTGTTTTGATGGGAGGGGTGGAGTAGGGAGGGACACAGAAAAAGCCTTTGTGACTTCCTTTCTTTTGCTGAGGAAAGGTCAGTAGTGATTGGTCTTGCAAAATCAGGAGGGCATTGCCAAACCTGATCCTTAAGAACCAAACTGTCTAATGAAGCACCATTAACCCCGCAGACCATTTGAAATTCATTAAAATGAAACGAAATGTGAAATTGAGTTCCTCAGTCATATTGCAAGTGCTCAAAGCCACGTGTGACCCACAATGGCACAGGTCTAGACCATTTTCATCGTGGCGGAAGGTTCTAGAAGATGGTTCTGCAGTGAGTCTGACAGGTAGTGTCTATACCAGCTTGACCTTTTATTTTCTAACCCCTCTAAAGAGGGCAGGTTCACAATGCTGAAGTTGGGTATAACACTGGCAACCAAGGTCAAAATTCTTACCACTCCTCATACACCCCGCTACACACACACACACACACAGGCCCAGAGAATTTAGTTTAAGGCATGTATTGAACATATATACCTAGGGTTTAGTGGTAGAGCACATGCCTGACACTCATGAGAGTCCAAGTTTAATCCCCAGCACTACATACATAAAGGAAAAACAAAAAAACAAATGGAAAAAAAAAAGTAACACTCTCTCTTTAAAACACACACACACACACACATAAAAATTATGAAAGTGAATAAAACACAGCCCAAAACCTCTGGAGCTCATTTTTTTTGTCAGAAGGATAGACATGAAAGAAACTAATTACATCAAGATGTTCAATACTATAACAAAGTTATATTCAATGCACTATAGTGGATTGGATTTAAAAAAAAAAAAAACGCCATGGTGATCTATCCAATTCCATGATGTGTTAGTCAGTTTTCTGTTACCATAGTAAATATCCAGCATAATAAACTGATATAGAGAACAGGTATTTTGGGCCCACAGTTTTTGAGGTTCTAGTCCATGAATTGTGGGCCTGTTGCAGGGCAGCGCATAATGGCAGGAGCATGTGGCAAAGAAATGTACTCCCTTCATGGCCAGGGAGCAAAGGGCAAGAGGAGATCAAGGTCCCACAATCACCTTCAAGGGCACACCCCCAAGGACCTAAAGGCACCACCTGCTAAAGCTCCACCCCAGGGGGGACCAAACCTTTTGGGAGATGTAATGGTTAATCTGAATTGTCAACTTGATTGGACTAAGATATGCCTATGATTAAGATATGCCTAAGATTAAGGGTCTTCCGGGTGTGTCGGTGACAGCATTTCTAGGAATGACTGACGTGTGGGATATCAAACTGAAGTGGAGACTCACCCTAAATATGGACAGCACCATCCAAGAGTTTGGAGGCTTAGATGGAATAAAAGCCAGAAGAACAAGGGAGTTGCAGCAGATGCAAGTCTGATTCTTCATTCTTTATTGCAACTGTGATCTTCTGAGGACATCAGACTCCGACTCCTTGACTCTTCCAAAGTGGACTCTGTCCAGCCATTCTCCAGAGAGTTTCCAGGCCTTCAGTCCCAGACTCGGGTAGCATCGCTGATCCCTTTGGTTCTGAGGCTTTGGCATCCTGGACTGTGCAGCTACTGCTTCCTCCAGCTCCCCAGCCTGCAGATAGCCAATGTGGGGCTATCAGCCTCTTGTTTTATAAGCCAGTCTAATGAATCCCTTTTTATAATCACATATATATCCTGTTGATTCTGTCTCTCTAGAGACCCCTGCCTAATACATAGGACAATTATCCAAACCTTAACATACATGGTTTTCCAAACCTCCTGCTGTCCCTCAAGAGAAGGGCATCTGTCTCCTGACCCTTCAATTCACATGAGCCCATGATTGCTCTGGCCAATACATTATGGCAGAAGAGATGCTACATGACATCTGAGGCTAGGCCATACAAAGGATACCCATTCCTCCTGGCTTGCTTCCCAACTCTGTCTCTTAAAATGCACACCTTTGGAGCTCTGAGCCACCTTGTAAACAGTCTATCTAGGGGCTGGAGCTGCGGCTCAGCAGTTACAGCGCTTTCCAAGCATGCGTGAGGATGCCAGTTCAAACCCCAGCACCACATACACAACGAGGTGTCAGAGCAACAAAAGTCATGTGAAAAAACTAAATAAAATTGATTCTGTTTCTCTCTCACTGTCCCTCTCTCTTTAATAAAAAGGGGAAAAAAAGTCTATCTACTGAAGTGGCAACCCTAGAGAGAGTGTGTGTGGAAACAACAGAGATAGAGGTGCCCCAGGAGAGCCATTTGTTCCGTGTTTGGTCCTTCCCAGCATCAACCATCAGCCCAGTGAGGGAATGAGCCATCAGATAATCCCAGCCCATCCTGCAGATCCTCCAGGTGATGCCTTGTTCACAGTCAGGTATGGCCAGAGTACAAGTAGGTGTGTTAGAGGGGGAAGGTAGGAGTTTCTTTCGTTCAGTCTCTTATTTTATTTATGCATCTCTAGGTACTTGGCTTATGTATTGTTAGGATTGTTTTGACTGCAGGGCTTCCCATGGGGGTGGGGAGGAAACTGGCTTAAACACTAAGGATATGTTGGCCTAATGAGAAAACTAGAGGTGGGCAGTCCCGGGAATGTTTTGCTGTTCCCAGCCAGCCTCTTGCCATCCTTCTACTTCACCAACCTTAGAATATTGGCTTTCTATCCAGATGGCTGCAGATGGCTACAACAGCTAGAAGCATCATTTCCTTTCATGCTATGATAGGAATTTGGGGATACAGAGATAAAAGATATAATACTGGGGGCTGGAGCGATGGCTCAGTGGTTTCAGCGCTTGCCTGGCAAGCAGGAGGACCCAGGTTCAAACCCCAGCACCACGTACACAACTATGCGTTGGAGCAACTAAAGCCATGTGAAAAACTAAATAAAAGTTGTTTCTTTCTCTGTCTCTCTCACTGTCCCTCTCTCTTAAAAAAAAAATCGTTATATTAAAAAAAAAAGGTATAATACTGGATCTCAATAGGGGAGCACCCAGACACCACTGAAATGCAGGCAACACCAGTGATGCACTGGAATGTAAAACAAGTAACTCCTGAGCCACCCACCTGCGCCCTTGTCCAGTGTCCTTGTCCAGTGTCCTTGCCTGCGGAAAGTAGCATTATATAAGAGCAATGCACAAGTGCTAAGAAAACTGTCACAACATCATGTAACTCCATCTTGCCTCCTCTAGACCAGAGCCTACTTGCTGTCCATCTATGAATATTTACACCGTACACCAAGAGATTGTTTCTCACTCTCCAGAGAAGCCCACACTCTCTGCCTCTCTGTCTCTCTCTCTTGCCCATAGAAAGCTCAGTCCTTAGTTTTTTAAATAAATCTCTGTTCATGCCTCTATCTGATGTGTCCCCTAAATTATTTTCTGTGACATTTGTCAAAAAATCCCACTTGTCCTAGTTGAGGTCCCCTTTCTGGGAACAGCTTGGACCCTCCTCTGGTGACAATGCCATATCCAAAGGCAGGGAGGAGAAGAGTGTCAGGGGTCTCCTCTCATGTGCTCGCAACTTTTATTAGAGAAGAAAACATTTCCCAGAGGTTCCTGCCAATCAACTTCCCCTTATGTGGAATTGACCAGAACGAGTCACAGGACCATCCTCGCTGGTGGTGGTGGAAGCAGGGAGGGTGCTCAGAAAATAAGATCTGGTGATTATAGCTTCTGTAGTGGAAGACAGATGAGGGAAAGGAGGATTAGAAAAAAGTTGGGGTAAGACAGCCAGCACTGCCTGCCCCAGCTAGTCTCAGCAAGGCAAGGGGGACATGGCCCTGACTTCACGATGCCAAGGTAGGCCATCCCAGGTGATGCCAAACACAGCCACAGAGAGAGGGAAGACTGCAGGTGCTGCCCCTGTGATTTATACACTGTGGCACAGAGGGGAGGGAGGGAAGGGAGTGGGAGCAAGAAACATTCGCTAATTACTCCTCAACACATCTTCACAATGGGCACCCTGCACTATCATCACACAGCTACCATGTAATCCAATAAGAACAATAGAACATATTAGAAAACTAGGCTGCTGCGTGAGAAAGCCATTGGATGGGATGGGGTCAGAGGCAGGAAGACTAGACTCTTCCACAAATCCACCTTGGTTTCAAAACACAAACTGGAAGCTAAGTTTGAAGAGCCTACGTCGTTTTGAAATGTGTCTCAGTCCATGCCGGCTGCTATAACAAAATAACTTAAATTAAGTGCCTCACAAACAACTGAAATGCATTCCCCAAGTTTTGGAAGTTGGGAAGTCCATGACCGCAGCTCTAGCAGGTTCATTGTCTGGGGAGGGCCTATTCTCTGGTTCACGGATGGTACCTTCTTGTATCCTCACATGGTAGAGAGGGCAAACTAGATCCCTTGACCTATGTTATAAGACCACTGATCCCATTCACCAGGGCTCTGCCCTCATCTATTTACCTCCCGAAGGCACCACCTCCTAAACACCATCTCACAGGTAATTAGGTTATCTGCAGAGGAATTTTGAAGGACACAAATATTTGGGCCATGAGAATATGATCTACAGAAATAGAAAAATAACCTTTCCAGAATTCCTTCAAATTTAAGTGTTTTCTTTAACCAGAAAAAATGGGATATAGAGACAGAGTCAGATGTACATTTCTTTAGATTCTAAGGATTTTCCAGTGCATTGAAAAATAACTTCATAGCACAAAGATGGGTGACTACACAGGACAGAATTACTCTCCCTGCCACCACCCTGCACAAACAACACCTGTCCCCAGCCTGAGGGGAAAACTCTAATTTTTGACCACACTATCAATCCACATTTTCTCTTCTCCAGTCCAGTCCTGGACTTGACAGATAAGGGATGTTCAAACAAAATATGGCTCTAAGATATTCCAAAATAATAGCGAAGCCACACAATTGTTGTAGCTAACAAAGGACTCCAAGCATTTTTCTGTGGATAAGGAATACCCATGATTATTCAAAGGCTTCTGTGTGTGAATACTCAAAAGGCACATTAAGAGTGTGATTAAACTGGAAGGACAGGCTAAACATAAAAGTTAACTGGATGATTACCAGGAAAAGTTAGCATTTCAGTGTGTGGGGAGGAGTGAATTTACTACTAGGTCTTGCTTTTGTCTCAAATACAAGCATTTAATCAGGAGTTTTGAAGCAATCACAGGGATGAAATAGGAAACTATGCAAATGCGATGTTATGGATTTGGGAGGTTTGCTGGGGGCAGGGGAGGAGGAGGAGGATGAGAGCTAAGATGCTGAAATGTCCCTTCCAGCTTTTCTTCACCACTGAGTTGCCCCAGCCCCCCGTGACCCTGGAGGAATAGAAGGCCTGCAGGTGTAGCGAGAGTGGGACCTCGAGAAGACCATCGAGAAGCATTCACCCAACTGCCTCAGGGGCCTCGTGCTCGGTGAGGCCTGATGGAGCCAAACTTGCTGCTCCTGCAACTTGGCAGCCTCCCTGGGCTCAAGCTGTGCCCCTGTCCTGGGCTGCCCAGGCCTGGCAGGGGCATGGTACAGGTGAGAATGATGTTTGGCTGCTGATGAGAGAGAACAAGAGGGAAAAGGGATGGTGAGTTTGCTTCCTCCTGCTATCCCAGAGCCTAACCGTCCCCCTTCCCTCTCACCAGCACACTGATGATTTATTTTATGTGTCAACTTAGTTAGGCCATAGTGCCCAGATGTTTGGTCCAACATAATTCTAGATGTTTCTGTGAGCTATTTTTAAACGACAGTAACATTTTAATCAGATACTTTAAGGAAAGCATATTACCCTTACAATGTGGGCCTAATCCAATCAGTTGAAGTCAGCTAGAGAAGATACTGACCTTCTCCCGACCAAGCAAGGGGTCTGCAAGCAGATGGCCTTTGGACTGCTACTCTTCCCTGAGTCTGCAGCCTGCCAGCCTACTCTGCAGACTCTGAACTGGCCAACCTTTGCTATTGCATGAGCCAATGCCTTAAAACTTCTCTCTTTCTCCCCCTATGTACACACCCTATTGGTTCCGTTTCTCTGGAAAACCCTGATTAATACACACCCATCCACATACACGTGCAGGTGCCCACGCACACTCCTCCAGGTTTCAAATTCTATTTCATTCAGCAAGATGAACTTGGAGATTCTTAGCTTTCTCATTCACAAGTTTGACAATCTGTGAACCATCTTAATGGCCCACTGCTCATGACAAGGAATTCCGATTTCATAGTGACCTTGTGATGACTAAATAACCCCCTCCATCCCAGCCGCAGGACTGAAATGCTCTTCCCCTTAATGCCGGCGGAGTGGACAGTTGACTTAGCAGTCTTCCTGGAAGCGGAAACTATTCTCAGCTAAAGAGAATCATCTTTTGGCAAAGTCGTGATGGTCTAATGGGGTGGGCAGGGAGTATTATGGTTTGGGTGTTTGGTGTCCCCTAAAAGCTCATGTGTGAAACAATGCAAGAACATTCAGAGTGAAATGCTTGAATTATGAGATGTGTGGCCTGATCCTCCACTGATAGGATTGACTGGGCGGGAAGTGTAGGCAAGGAGGCGATAGCTGGAGGGAGCAGGTCACTGCGGGCGTGCCTTTGGGGTTTATATTTTGTCCCTGGTGAACAGTCCTCTCTCTCTCTCTCTGGTTCCTTGTTACCATGTCCTTAGCTGCTTTGCCCTGCCAGGCCCTTCCACTATGATGTTCCACTTTAATTTGAGTCCATGGCTATGGAATCACCCAACTACGGACTGGGAGCTCTGAAACCAGGAGCCAAAATAAACTCTTCCTCCTCTGCTGCTCTTGCCAGGTCTTTGGGTCACAGCAATGAAAAAGTTGACTAAAACAGGGGGCTAAGCAACTCACCCAGTGCCCGTGGTTGGCTGTTTCGATTGTTATGCCCTTTTACAGATGATAACACAGACATCATTGTGGACACCATGTCCTTAAACCTGTGCCTTTTGGGGGCCTTGTCTTTCGGAGAGCCTTCTTCAACATTTTCTAAGTCCCCTCTGGTGCCTGGGCAGAAGTGCCATCCAGGTTGGACACCGAAGCCTGGACCAAGACCCACCTGAACCCTGAGCCCTGCTTCTCCTCTTTGTGACGTGCTCTGACACGTGAGATCAGCCAGATGCCCTGAGAGGCTCCCAAACCTTTCCCTTTGAGGTCCCCATGTACTGGCACCAGTTCCAAAAGGGCTCCTAGTCAACAGATCACTCCTCCTAGCCCACACATTTATTTCTCAAGGTGGTGAAAGACTGCTCTGACAGATGGTATTAATGTTCTGAAGATACAGACAGATTTCCAGGCTCCGGGCTACCAATGATCCATCACCAGCTCAATCTTGAGCTGTGTATGAGGCTCATGGGTGAAGGTCACAGGGGTGACAACACCTTTAACACAGTGACACTGTGTGCTCCCAATATAGTTACCCCACTCTCTCCACAATTCCATGCTGTTTCCAGCAGTCCTCAGTGTGGCTACCTCTGTATTTCTGAAGGCTTTTGAGACCTTCACTCAATAACAATGGACCCTCAGATCCATTTCCTCTCTGCCATCAATCTTGCTCTTCTAGGTCAATCTTAACCATGCTCAGCAAGGGATAGACATTTGTTATATATGAGACCATCTTCATGGGCACCTTATCTCTCCTCCCTGACAGTGACTGTGGGAAGACAGAGTTGTCTTCCACACTGCAAGAGATCCTATTCTAGGGTAGCAGTGACTATAGCCTAAAGCATTCAACAGAAGCGATGGCTGGGGGCAGGGTGTGTGACTGTCCTATTGTCACCAAACTTGTGTTCTTGGATCCAAAATTGTAGAAATGAACATGTGATCCAGAAAGAATTTAAGCACAGGCCAGGCTCTACTGGGGACTTCTCTTCAAGCCAGAAGGGAAGCAGTGATACTGGTTTGGTGGAGGTTGGGTTTGCGTCCCCTGGAGATGAAGAATGAAACCAAGGGACACAGAGGCAAGCACAGTAGACAGAGTATTTTCAGAAAATAATAGAAAGCAAAACATAGGGGAAAGAGTGGACTCCCCCAGAGTGGGAGAAGGGGACAGAGCCAAAGAGGGAGTCCTTTTTATAGTATGCTTTCCCTTCAGTGGGTCATCCTCTCCCTTCCCCCAAACCTAGGACATGAGCAAGTGAAATTCTGGTTAGGTCCAGTCTTTGGTTTGCCCCTTGGGCATCAAAAGAAAGAATGTGGCACCTTGCTTAGCAGAAGGGAGTGTCTGCATCTCGACCCACTTTGCCAGACCCTTCTTACTAGCATTGGGGGATGTCAAATTGATCTTAAAAGAAAAAGATCTGGTTTTCTATTGATTGACTGGAACATTCTAACTACTCTGACTGCCTAACTTTCCCACTGTCTTATTAGCACGTGGGGAACAGGAATTCCAGGTTGACTAAAGCAAAGAACCAGGGAATAGCCATCCTTTATGGCACCTACAGGGTAGGCAGGAGCACAGTCCCTAGGTGGAAATTCCATTGTGCCTGCTCTCTTCCTTACCATGCTTCTTCATGTGTCACATGTCTCCCTACCAACTTAAGTCTCCCATCTCCTGGTGTGTTATCTCACTTCCATAGCCTTGAAGATCCATTCACCTTCACCGCCTACTTTTGTAGTATGGCTCTTAGCCAAGAGTTGGCTAGGCTGTCTTATTTCCCCTGAACAGTGTTCACCCCTTAGTCCTAAGGGTTCCTGTCTTCACACAGGGTCCCTGACTGTGTCACTGGGCTTATCCTAAGATATTCTGGAAAGTGAGGAACACAAATTATGATACATATTTTCCTGACACCCTGGGTAAGGAAGGTGTGGTCATTGTCACCAAATCACAGTAACAACCCTTGAGGGAGTTGTAGGATATCAATAATCAGAGGTGGTGTGATAGACAATGTAGTGTGATGAACAGTGACAAAAATCAGCTTTGGATAAATGTTAATAGTGAGCTGCAGAGATAAGATTTTCTCAGTAAAAACTGACTCCAAAGAACCAGTGCATTATGGGTAATAATAGCCCATGCTGCCTCCATAGCATAGCTCCGCTGGAGATACCAAATTAGCCAGGAGTGTCCCATTGGACAATAATGAAGATAAAGATGAGTTTTCTGGAAATAAATGGTCCCTGGATACCATGAAGAATCCTCATAACTTATGAAAAATCTTCCTATGCATTGATTGTGCAATAAACAAAAATGTAAGTTCCTCTTTTCTACTTACTGGTCTAAATCTTCATTGATAAATGATGCCTTACATGCGCCCATAAATTTTGTAATGTGTGCTTTAATAAAATTCTTTATGTAGAAACGACGCTGCAGGTGCTTCTTTGCTTCTCAGTTGCTTATTGCTGAGTTAGGAACACAAGACAGATGTGCTTCCGGGCACCATTGAACCGTAACTAGAGTGTGAGCAGATCTTGAGTGAATGCCCCAGGTAGGCAGGAATGAATAGGTGCTTGTCATTCATGGTAGAGGTGGCCAGCTCAGAGGGACCCCATATGCTGCTGCCTCCTATATTCATCCTAGGTGGTCATGCCCACCCCTTTGGAGTGGAAGCTGGGTTTAGAGATTCACTCTTAACATGGGGACAGGAAAGCAAGAACTGATTTTATAACCAATATCCTGGAGTGGATTTGCTTCAAAGGCAGTGTATGTTTCTCTTAAAGTCTCTGAAGAAGATACATAAGCAGACTAAAATAACATGATTTTGTGTACATTATGCAATAGCGATACTAGAATTTTAGATTTTGAAATACTAATGCATTGCTGGCTAGCTTCTGGGGAGAGGGGCCTCAAGGCAACTGGCAGCAGCAGTCAGCACTTCCCATTGAGCTGGCTGTGTCACAGGTGAATGATGGTGTCATTTAATGCAGGGGTATGAAGGGCAGACTCTCTGATGTCCCCAGTGTCCTTTGCCCCTGGCATTTAACTCACATAGCTGTGCCCCCCGCCCCCGCCACTTGAATGCAGGCTGAACCCAGCAACTTGGCTGCTAACGAACACTAAGTGGAATTGAGAGGTCACTTCTGAGATTAGATTACATAAGAACAGTGGCCTTTAACCACTGATCAACATCCCCAGTCTGTTTTTTTATTTTTTATTTTGAGAAAGGGTTGCTTAGGGCCTTGCTAAATTACTGAGGCTGGCCTTGAACTTATAGTCCTCTTACCTCAACCTTCTGAGTCGCTGGGATTCCAGGCATGTACCACCATGCCTGCCCAAGTACTGTGGCTTCTGTCTTGCCCACCCTCCTACTGTCATTCTGTGAGGGACACCAACTGATTGGTTTTAAACTGCCCTTTGGAGAAGCTCATATGGCAGGGAATTGAGAGAAGGCTCTGACCAACAGCCCCAGTCAGAATTGTGATCCTGGAAGTCAGTTCGGAAGAATACCTCCTTTCCCCCTCACCCCACTCTGAGCCTTCAGATGAGACTCCAGCTGTGGCCAGCAGCTTGACCCTACACTTGAAAACCTTGAACCGGAAGCATCTGGATTCCTAACCCATGGAAACTGAGGTAATGCATGATTTTTGGTTTATAGTCAGTGTTTGGTGTCCGGAACGCACATCAGAACATCCAACATGAGCTTACACTGAGACGTGGGGGAGAGGGCAGGAGTAGCCAAGCATTTGTAAGAGAATTTTTCTAGTTGAGACACCAGATATTGTGACTGGTCCCAGAAAAAAACGTTCTCAGCACGGCTCTGGATGGAGCTTGTGGCTCTCAAACAGGGAGGTCTGACCTTTGTTCCTGATTGCGTACGTACCTGAATGAATACCTGAAGGGTTGTGTTACAACGAAGAGGCTGATTTTCATTTGCTGCAGCGCAAACATGAAGGTTTTATTTTCATTTTCTGTTTAGGAAAAACAATCCCAGTATTCATGATTGATCTCCTGTTGATCCCTCTTCTCCATCGTCATCATCATCAATATCATCGTCATTGATGTCACCATCATCGTTAGAAACAGCCAACACTGATTATTTCCCATGTTCCAGGCAATAGGCTAAAATATGTTATTATGTCATTTTTTTCTCTGAAACAACCTATGAGTTAGTTATTCTTTTCTTTATACATTTTAGATTTAAGAGCTGCAACCCAGAATGGTTAAATAACTTAGCTGAAACCACACTGCTGGCAAATGGTATCCCAGGACTTAGAGCCAGGTCTGATAGACTCACAAGCCTGAGCTTCTCATCGTGACTGTCCCCTGCACAGCTCAGTCTCACCTCCAAGCGCCAGCCTGGGTCATCTTCTCACTTGGAATGTCCTTCTCTGGACTCTCCACATTCTCCTCATCCTTTGACATTTGAGTCCCCCTTTCTCACGGAAGTTTTTTCTAATAGAGGATACTTTCATCTCTCCTCTGAATTCCTCATAAATTTCGCTCCCTGCCTTTCTACCTACGCTGGACCACACACAAAGGGCCTTTGAGAGGGACGCTGGGTATTCTCCTCCCTGTCTGCCAGTTGCTTGATGGCTGTGCTATCATGACCACAGTGGCCAGGCCCTATGATGCCAAAGTCTTTTGAGCTTAACTAGACTCCTAATGAATGCAGGATGAAGGCTAAGTAGTCACTAGCAACCATCTGGGAGGGAAGACAAATGTCACCTAAAACTTCATTTGGTGTCTCTGGTACATAGCAGAGAAGGTGAGAGTCAGCACTGGGCCTGTGTCATAGCCCCTCCATTTACCCATGTGTTTTATTTATTTATTTATTTATTTATATTTTTAAAGAGAGAAGGACAGTGAGAGAGAGAAACCAAGAAACAATTTTATTTAGTTTTTCATGTGGCCATCGTTGCTTGGAGACTTCACTGTGTCCGTGGTGCTGGGGTTTGAACTCATGTACTTGCGCATGCAAGGTAAGCACTGTAACCACTGAGCCACTGCTCCAACCCCTACCCACATGTTTTAGTCAACTCTTTCACCTCTGTAACCAAAAGCCCTGACAAGCAATTTTAGAGGGGGGAAAAGTTTATTTGGAGCTGATGTTTTCAGAGGTCTCAGTCCATAGATGGCCAATTCCATTGCTTTGGGCCTGAGTTAGGAAGAACATTGTGGAGGGCAAGTGTGGAGAAGGAAAGCAGCTCGGGACATGGCACACAGGAAGGAGAGAGAGAGAGGGTGCTCTGCTCACAAGGGATGAAATGAATACCCCAAAGGCATGCCCCCAGTGACCCATCCTCTTTAGTCCCACCCTCCCTACCTACAGTCGCCACCCAGTTAATCCATTCAATCAAGCAGGTCGGTGGGCTGATTAGGTTAAGGCTTTCATAACTGGATCCTTTTGCCTCTAAATTTTCTTGCATTATCTCAAACATGAGCTTTTGGGGGACACCACATATCCAAACCATAATACCATGCCACCAGCCTACAACTCCCACCCCATAGTTTAGAAGAAGAGTGAAGGTTTCCAGTGACAGAGTGTGCTAGCAGGTAAGTAGCCTTGTACCTGGATGACAGGGAGAGCAAGAGAGCACATCTGAGCCACATTCCAACCCCCCTGCAAAATTCCATTTTTGCATTCTGGTTACTAGGTCACATGATTAGACTAATCACATTTTTCAAGAACGCCTAATAAACATGATCTTAATTATGTTCTGCTCTGAGTGAAAGATGGAAGAAGGATTTTTTTAAAAAAAATATATTGATCAGGGGCTGGAGGAGTGGCTCAGAGGTATAGTGCTTGCCTAGCATATGCATGAGGACTTTGAATCCCAAGTGTTGGAAAAACAAAAACCAGATAAAAAAATAAATAAGATTGATTCTCTCTTTAAAAAAATTTTAATAAGTAAAATAAAATATATTGACCATTAGATTTGTATAGACTATTAGACTTAGAAGAGATTTCTGGGCAACCTCTCTTTTCAACCCCTTTGACTAGGCTATGTTCTTGTCTGTTAGATCTCAGACTGGAAGTTACCTCCTCTCTGGAGACTTTCATACCCACTCCAGCATGGAAACTCTACTGCTCCGTGTCATATTCTACAGACTTGCCGGATCTTCCAATTTCCATGAGAACAGGATTGATGCCTTACTGAGAGCCTAGCAGAATAATAAGCACAGGGTAGAAAGCTGCTGAATGAACGTGGCCCAACTGTTTTTAATACCAGATACGTTTCCATCATCTTTGCTTCATTTGGTTTAAGCAAAGCACAAGACAGTTTGTTCCAAATTCAGAGAATTCTAGGTATCAGTAAAATAAGCCTTTAAAGAGAGTTCATGTCTACCTTCCTGTAATTTCCACCCATTAGCCCTAGTTCTGCCCTAGTTCTGAGCTACTCAGAACAGATTCAATTCTTTTCCTCCCCTCCAAGACCTGGCAAATTGGCCCTTCTTTAGTCTTCAGTTGAAGCATCCGAGCACTTATCAACACATTCAAAGTATACATTTCCCCAGTGAGTAGTGTTTATAGGAAATCAAATAAATTTCAGACCCAAAAGAAAGAAGATGTTTCTCAAAGCCAAGAACTGTGTTATTTCTCTTTATATCTACTTCCCAGCACTCAATGGATGTCACTCTGGCTACTCTTCACAAACATGAAAAGCTAAGCAAGCCTGGCAAAGCCTTTCCTAGCCTCGCCCTTCCCCAACCCACCCTAGGCCTGTGGGAAAGAATCCAGCCACCCTTCCTGAACAGGTTGGCATATCCCTCATCCAAAATGCTTGGACCCAGAAGTGTTTCAATTTTTTTTGCTCTTGTTATTATTAAAGAGAGAGAGGGACAGTGAGAGAGAGAGAAAGAGAGAATCAGTTTTATTTAGTTTTTCATGTGACTGGAGGTGCTCCAACACGTCATTGTGTGTGTGATGCTGGGATTCGAATCTGTGTCCTCGTGCATGCCAGGCAAGCGCCATAGCCACTGACCACTGCAGCCTTCTTTTTTTTTTTTTTTTGAGAGGGAGATTGTGTGAGAGAAAGAAAATCAATTTTATTTATTTTTTTCATCTGGCCTTTGTGTCTCCAACACTTAGTTGTGTATGTGGTGCTGGGATTTGAACCTGGGTCCTTGTGCACGCTGGGCTAGCGCTCCAATCACTGAGCCACCACTTCAGCCCTTAACTTTTTTTTTCCAGATTTTGGAGCACTTGTTATACAAAAGCAGCTATCTGGGAAGGGGGGACAGGTCTATATACTAAATTCATTTATATTTTCTATAAGCTTTAACAGACAACCGGAGGTAACTTTACACAATTTTACATTAACCTGTACTTGCATTTTGATTGTCACCAGTCAGTCACATGAGGTCAGATGTGAAATTTCCCACTTGGGACAGCATGCTGATGGTCAAAAGTCTCACATTTTGGAGCATTTCAGATTTTAGGTTCTCACATTAGGGATTCTCAACCTGTACTTCCACAGCACTTTGTACAAACCCACTTAAAAGTACCGACCAACATGTTTTATACCGAAGTATTTCTGCTTGACCCTTGAGGAGGGCAGGGTCTCATTTGCTATTACATCACCAGCACCAAGGACAAGACCTAGCACATAATAGGATTCAATATGTGTTGTGAGTACAGTAGAAAATCTAAACTAAAAATACCTTATCTCTATGCACAATTCCTTCACCTATCCCACCCCACCTCAGTTTTTTGTTTGTTTATTTGTTTGTTTGTTTTGGTACCAGGGATTGAACCCAGGGGTGCTTAACCACTCAACCACATCCCCAGCCCTTTTTAATTTTTATCACTAAATTGATGAGGCTGGCTTTGAACTTGCAATTCTCCTGGCTCTGCCTCCCAAGCCGCTGGGATTACAGGCATGCGCCACAATGCCAGGCTATCTGTTTTTTTTTTTTTTTAAGAGAGAAGGACAGTGAAAGAGAGAGAGACAGAAAGAATCAATTTTTATTGAATTTTTCACATGGCTTTTGTTGCTCCGACACTTAGTTGTGTACGTGGTGCTGGGGTTTGAACCCATGTACTCACGCATGCCGGGCAAGCACTGTAACCACCGAGCCACCGCTCCAGCCCCTGGCTATCCATTTTTAATAAAAGTATAAACTTCTGCTTTGCCAAGTCATGAAAGGGCAAGAAAAGATAATTTTGCCATATTGTACTGCTGAGATATTTTGGGAGCATCAGAAAGGTATCTAAGACTTTCTTTATGCTTCCACATGGTGGATCAGCAGAGCACACGGTGTGACCTGAGTTGAGGTTAATCGCATGATTGTTTCTTTGAGGGCACTCTGAAGTTCCAACACCAGGTACCCACAGAGTGCAAATGCTTCACAGCAAACTCTGAGGCAAAACAGACATCTAAGTGGGTGCTCCCCCTGCGGTGCGAATGCTTTAGAAGTCAGCCCTGACAATGAAATTTCTCTCTCTTTTTTGCTGAATTAATCTCCATCATCTCTTTAATCTTCTTTAGGGATCTAATGGCTTAGTGGGTTAGAAGTCAAAAACCCATGACAATTTCTCCAAGAGGTGTCTTCATCAGCTGCTATGAGAAGGGAAATGTAGGTGGGGTAGAAACAGACACATTTGGGCAACTTCAGTTAGGTAGAACCGAAGCTGACTGGAGAGTTTTGTTGAGATGCCCCCAAGGAGGAACACTACATGGACGGAAGTGGAGTCCCGAGCAAGATTCCATGGTAACTCTCACCAGGGAGACAGTGAGATAGGAGAAAAGAAAGCTGAGAGCAACACATTGGTTTTTTTCCCATGAACACTGCGGAACATCTAACTGTGCTATTTCCCTCTGGGAGGTCTTTGTTGAAAGACTGAGCCAAATTGGTGGCCCACCGTAGCAAGTGTGAGTTTACACCTTGCACAGCCTCTTTGATGACACCCGTTCACATCACTACCTTCTAAGTCCCTAAGAATTAGCTTAGGAAATCATGGAAACGGCAAGAATAGGACATGTGGACCAGTGGGCTTCTCAGGTGGGATATCAGGCCAGAGATCATTAATTTTTTTGTATGAGGGGACTGGATAAACACTAATTCTTTTCTGTTGGGATGATAGTTCTACCAGGGAAGAATCTCCAATTTCCTGACTGTGATAGAGCTATAAAACCTCTTTCCTCATCTTCACATGCTTCCAGAACCTAGTGGGGAAAGGATCTAGGAAAGAGGGGTGTTGACTGTCCAGTTGGTTCCTCCCAAGATTTTGCCTTCTGTTGTCCTTTACTATATGGGGGGGGGGCACACTGAGGTCAGTGTGAATCTTCCACCTGCCACCATTAACTGCTGGTCCTCCCAGTGATGTCAGAGAAGGGTGATCGCAGGAGCAAGAATGTCTAGTGGCCATGACATGGAGAACACTCTGCTGAACTTCCTCTATTGATAAGATTGTTCTTCCAGTTAACTACAGTTCCTTGGGCCGTCTTATCCTTGGTCTTTCCTATGGGACTTAGAGGAATCATCACCAAGAGTTCCAGAAAAGGGCCCTACTCTTGAGTCTGCCATTTAAGGTCTAAGCCAGCCCTGCTCAGGAGGAACTCCACAGTCTTTGGAACTGTGGTTTGGGAGATACAACAGTATAGATCTGCTTCTTCAAGTGAGCACTTCCAGAGTCTAACAGGGACCTAGCTCGGCTATCTTTGCTAAATGCAGTGACTCTGCTTAGACCTGTAAATGCCCAGTAAGCAGGGAACTAAAAGCAGGATAAAGCTTGGCATTTCTGCTTTCATTGTCTGTCTCCTTTATGACCTTGCATGTTGTGAACTGCTCAACTCCGCGTATAGATGTGTTAATCATTTAAGGAGTGCAAAAATCAAAAACCTGGTAATATAAGGTATATTAGCTCTAAATTTACCTAACCTATCCCATCCCTTTCCAGACTTAGAAAAAATTTGCAGGGACATTTACAGAGCCCTGTTCTAAACCCCTGGAGAGGTACCTAGAAGTTGCCAGATATTATCTTATACCTTCCAGGAACAACAGAACCTTTCAGCATCATCCCCACCCCACACATGTGCCACCACAACAATGTCCTCTTCAGCAGGAGTGATGTCTCCTGATTGCCCCCTCCCAGGATCACAGGCAGGTCTGACAGATAAGTATGAGCAGGAAATGGAGATTGCCTCCTCCAGTAATAAGGACTCTCCACAGCCACCTCCCAGAACAGACCTGAGAGAATGACCAACCAGGGCAGTTTGACCAGAACTGCTCACTTATGCAAACCTCTCACCCCTACCTTGCTTCTTCCTCTATTAAAACCTAAAGTTCAGGGCTGGAGCAGTGGCTCAGCAGTTACGGCACTTGCCTGGCACGTGTGAAGATGCGGGTTCAGACCCCAGCACCACATACGCAATGAAGTGTCAGAGCAACGAAAGCCACGTGAAAAACTAAATGAAGGAGAATGGGAAATATTGGAACTGAGATAAAACAAGGTACATTTCAAGCAGTTATAAATGTCACCATATATACTATAGCCATATATATATAAAATGTTCTTCATAGGTATAAGAATTATGTCATTGTATTTGGGTTTTATTAGGAACAATATAGGACCCAGAAGAAAGGCAAGGGATCAGGAGACGTGAGGAGGGAGGTAGAGGGGTACGGGGGGCAGGGAGATATTGAACAAATTGTATAGATGATATGTGTGCATCTAGGAATATGTGACAACTAATCCCATCATTATGTAAAACTATAATGCACTAATAAAAAATAAACTTAAAAAAAACTAAGTGAAAATTGATTCTCTCTCAAAAAATAAAAAATAAAAATAAAAAAAAGACAGCTAAAGTTCCGGTCAGCATCACAGGCAGGGCTGAGAAATTTGATCTTACTTTGGCCTTCCAATATCATCATATGGATTAGGTTCCTTTTCTGCTTGGTTTTTGGGGGAAGTGGCCAGATCTGGTTCATGGGAAGCCCTGGAGTCTGACCTCCTACCTAAGACTCCTAAACCAATTCAACCTCATGCCAGTGATACCAAGCAGATGCCAGTGCCGGGTTAGTGTTCCACTAAGTCAAAGAACGAATGCCACAGAAGGCCAAGGCAAGCACAGCAGGCGGTTTTATTAAAAAAAAAAAAAAAATAGGGAAGGAGGCCTCACGGCCAAGAGCCCGCCCCTTAACACAGGACCTGTCCTTTTATCCCCTCCAGAGGACCCTTCCTAGCTCGCCATTTTTCACTGGCCCTTCTAGGTACAGTTCAAAGACACTGCCCACAGGTTAGATCAGTGGGCACATGCTCCCAAGTTAATGAGCATGACATTGAGTGTAGACACTGAATCAAAGTGTGCCTGGCCTTGACCAACCGTGGGATAGACTGTTCCCAGACTTGGCACACACTAAAAGCAGAACGTGAAACATAGCACAGCCCACTGGAAGTCTCGGCGACGAGCCTATCGATAATCATTTTTGGATCTTCCCTAATAAGCACCTTTGTTAGCAGATGTCTGTATCCAAGCCATCCTTGTGAGCAGAGGGACTGTCAAGCTGATATATACACATCTGTTTATATGGAACAGCAGGCGCTCTTTGTTCCCTTAAAAAAATAAAAGTAAAAAATAATAAAAAATTTTTAAAAAGAAAAAGAAAAACAACCATCAGCCAATTTCAATTTCCTTCTTATGGACCCTGATCATTCCATCCATACTGGGTGCCTGGTCTCCTCTGCAATTATTCATTCTCTCTAGAGGACTGTGCAGTATTCTCAGGGAGTGACAGCCCTCAAGGTAAGCCCAAACAGACTCAAACCAAGGAAGACTGAAACAACTGCAGGATTTGAGGATGATATCTTGTGATAGGTACACCCTGAGTACAAGAGGGAAGAAAATAGAAAAAACCCTTGTACTCACGGAGCTTACGTTCCAGTGGGATGAAATGGAGCTTAAACTTATAACAGCAAGATCTATTTTAGGAAAAACCTACAACTCATTCTAACTCAGTAAGAAGAATAATATTGGTGATGCATTTAGGTCTTGAATTTTAGCAGAGCACAAGGGATGGGCATATGATCTCAGTTGATCAGCACATTCGCAGTCCCCCCCACAGTGATTGGTCTGCTGTACCAACACATCTTTAATCAAAGCCAGTGAAAGGCAGTGGGGTCTTTTGTGGAGATGCTAGGCTAGAAGCAGGCGCTCTTTGATGAACCTGACCTCAGACATGGGAAGACTGGGGACTGAGCCTGTCTTTGCAGCAGGTGGGCCCTGAGAATAGAATCAAAATTGAGAGTAGAGCTGAAAGACGCGAGAGAGAAAAGGAAAGCCAAAGGATGTCAATGCAAAGAGGGAAAAGAGATTGGATCCTGGCGACACTGAGTCCTGGATGAAATTATGCTTGAAATTGGAGATGGAGTCTTAGATTTTTCAACCTGGTGAATGAATAATTTCTTATGTTTACATAAGGCTATTTGCATTAAAGTTACTGTCTCTTGCAAAGAAAGGAGCCCAGTTGTTAAGCTAATGAGGCAATCATCAGAGAGTTAGGGAAAGGACCCCTCTCTGAAGTGACTTTCAAGGAAACAGGTCCAGGACCCTCAGGCTTGATGGGAGAGAGGTGGGAGCAACAGATCCTCCTGGTCTTCGTCAGGAACTGGGACCCCTGAGAGCTTGGGAAGAGGATGCCACTGTTTGCGTCAGGGGATACTGCGCCCTGGTGTTTATAAAGTTGGGAAGGACATGTGACGTGAGTGATTCCAGTTAGAAGAATCCTAACTGCCTGGTGGGGTAGACTCCCCAGGTCTCTCCAATTCCAGGGAGGAATCTGATTCATCACATAGGGTTCTACCATTTGGATTCATCTAAAGAATGTTGAGTCAGAGGAAAGAACCCAATTCTGCAATCTGAACTCCAGAAACTCTTTTTAAACTGAAATATAAAGTAAACAACACGATGCCACAAAGATTCAAAGACTCCTGACATATTGCAGCTATTCAAATTTCCTGCTATTACAAACCCTTTCCGGTCTTTCGGGGACTGCTGTGGCAATTTTGAAAGCTGAGATTTCTGACCCCAGAGCGTTGGCCTGACTCCAAAACCCGTGTGCCCGGTTCTCCTGAAGTAGGCAGGTCTCATTTTGTGTTTGCCTTCAATTCCAAGCATGAGCCCAGTTTCTAAAATGGATATGCTGCCCTTTGCAGCTGAGCACAGTGACCTTCTAAAGGGTTTAGCCCAGAGAGTAATCCTCATTCATATGAAAGACCCCTGCTGCGAAAGCTTAACTTAAACCACATTCCACAAATCACACACCCCCAGGAAAAACCTCCATCCTGAATAGATGATTGCACTTTTTGTTTTTCAAATAGAGCTCAAGCCCCTGTAAATTTTATCCGGGATTCTCCACGGGGTAATGAGATTTGGAAATGGGATTAATACCAGAGTACATATCCCCAAAGTTTCAAAGAATTATTATTCTTTAAATCCTGTTTTTCATTTTGTTAGAAAACGAAATTAAAGGGACAGGCAAACTGTTGGCTTGTTTGTTCATTAAAACAATATGGAGCAACAATTTCATCTTGGGTCAGCTTTAAAAAGAAGAGATAAGAGAAAGCATTTTCTACCCAACTGATCCAGGGCTGATCTCTATCTGGTCTATGTGAAAAAGTGAAATAAAAGAAAACAAAACTAAGCAAATATTGCTACCCACTCTCCTAGGATATACTCACTATTGGAGCAAATAAACCTAATCTTAATTAAGGATTCACCTAAGGCAAGTGATTTTATTTTTTGTCCATGGGAAGCTTGGCTGGTTGTTGAGGAGGCAGGCCACAGGGCCTCTATCTTCTAGCTGTGTCTTGGTTCTCTTTGCCCACTAGAATCTCTGCATGTGGCTGGCAGATAAGGAGGGACAGGAGCCGGACATAGAGGCAGGCTGCAAGTGGTGGACATTGCTCTAGAACCCAGTCTGGAGGGCTCACTAACTGCAAGGGAGGCTGGGAAATGCCCTCCGCTCTAATTCCAGAATTGGGTTTTAAACCCAAGTCTTGGGACTCCAGCTGCTCAGCTCCCCAGAGAGACATTGTGGTGAGTTGGCCAAAGGATCTGGCTCTGCCACAGACCACATGGGCTGAAATCCAAGCTCTGCCCCTGGTAGACTACATAACCCAGGGCACTTTAAGAAAAGGACCCATTCCCAGGGACCCAGACCAAGGAGGCCCTTGCACTGTTTCTTTATAACACCAAATTTCTGCGGACTCCATAAATTTATGAAGAAACTTGCTCATTTGAAACTTGCCCTACTTTCACCCCATAATGGAGGCATGAAAGATATTATTATCCCCTATTTCTAAAGCACTGAAAATGAAGTCCTCAATTACACGATCTTTCCAAGGTTGTAAAGCTATGAACTAGTCAAGTCAGTAGTAGACTAGAACATGCTCAAGGATAGAGCATTATTGCCTTTCTTAGAACAGAATCTCCCAGAGAAAGACCCTGTGAGGAAGGCTGGAGACAGTCTAGTTTTAGAGGCAATTCCAGGAGGGGAAGCAGTGAAGATGCTTCAATGGACATTTTGCCCCGTGGGAAACTGAATTATCTGCTGGGAACTCTGCGATACAGCATAATCATCCTCCAGCACCCACGAGTCATGAAGCAGCTGCTCCCAGGGGGCATCAAATCCCTAACCCATTTGCCCTATCTGATCCCGGCTGCAAGCAAGTTTTGCGTAAGAGTCCCTGGGTCTCACAATAGAACTCTTCTGCCTTGTGCCCACATGGTGAGAATGAGGGGACATGGCTGGAGCACCAACAGCATCCTCTGCATACCAGAGGACTCCTTCTTTCCTGCCAGTGCCCCACTCTCCCTCCCCCTATTCTCAACAATTCCTTCCCAAGGGCCTCACTGTTTCCCTGCGTGGAAAGCAAAGGGATCTGAAATACTCAAGGAGGATGTCGACCACATATTGAATCCAGCTCCGCCATTTCCTTGGGTAAATGAACTAATTAAAGCCTATGTCCCCACTTATAGGATAGGGATAATAGATACCACAACAAGTTGTTAGGATTGAATACAAACAGTGAAGTGTGAACCCCATGAAAGCAGGGACAATGCAGGTCCAGTCATCTGTTTATTCCTACCATCCAACCCAGGGCTTGGGGGCATACAAATGAATGAGTAGGAAGCAGGAGAGTGGAGCAGGAGAGGAGAGAGAGGGCAGTCTACTGAAGCCGTGGACATGTGAGCCTGCCTAGCACAGCACTGGTCATGGAAGCCTCTCAGAAAGTGTTGGTTCTCACCCTGCCTTCTGGGTTTTTGACCAAGTGCTAAACTACAGTCAAATCAGCTGAACCCGGGAGAAAATGAACACTTTAAGAACTGCTAAGTATTGTTTCATTTCCCAAGGGAGCCACGAAGTGCAGAGATAGAAAAGTGCATCCCGGAAAAGAGGCTCGGTGTCTCCAGCTTACAGCCTGGGGAGCACTGTGCATGCAGTCTGGCCTTCTCTCCTTCCTGCCCTGTCCTGCCTCTCCTCTCTTCTCCTGCTGGGGTTGGCAGTCACCTGCCAGGGCTGCCCAGCGCAAAGTGCAGGGCCAGGGCAAAAGCTCCACTGCTGCCTTCTGCACTTTCCCCGGGCATCTTGCCTGCCATGCACCACCTCTGCTCCCCCAGCATTGTGCCCCTGGGAGAACATGCATTGCACAGAATCTTCTATCCATCTTGGGTCTCCGTGAATGTGACTGTGAATGCCTAAACTCCAAATATCATGAATCTTATGGCCAGAAACTTCTTTTCTTATTTTTAGTAAAACATGCTGTGCACATGAATAGGCATAGCAGGACTGAGGTGTGGCTCAGTGGCATAGCACACACTTCACAGGCAGGCAGTCCTGGCTTCCATCCCCAGCATGGGGGATAGAAGTCATATGA
>PVKS010027949.1:0-26973 GCA_004027875.1 Aplodontia rufa
CCCTCCAGCATCTATTATTGTTTATTTTCTTCATTTTTGCCATTCTGACTGGCGTAAGGTGATATCTTAATGTGGTTTTTATTTGCATTTCTCTGATTACTAGAGATTTAGAGCACTTTCTCATGTATTCATTGGCTTGATCAATGTCCTCTGGTGAGAAGTTTCTATTTAGCTCTTTGGCCCATTTATTAATTGGGCTGTTAGTGTTTTTGTAGTTGAGATTTTTGAGGATTTTGTAGATTCTGGATATGAGGCCCCTGGCAGAGGAATCATAGCCCATGATTCTCTCCATTACTGTAGGAAACCTCTTGACTCTTTTGATTGTTTCCTTGGCAGTACAAAAGCTTTTTAGCTTTATGGCATCCCATTCACTGATTTTTGACTTTACTTCCTTCACTTTAGGAGACATGTTGAGAAAGCCTTTGCCTACTCACAAATGCTGAAGTGTTGGACCTAATTTGTCTTCCATCAGTTACATTTTGGCTGGTTTAATTCCTAGCTCCTTGATCCATTTTGATTTGGAGCCCAGTGGAACACTCTGCTCGGCAGGAAAGCTGGGCCACTATTTTAAAATTTTTATAAGTGCATTACAGTTGCACATTTTGACATAATGATACATATAAAGAACTTAACTTATTCCATTTCAGTCTCCATTGCCCCCTTTCCTCCCTTTCTCCCTACCTCTTTCCCCATCATCTACTCTACTGATCTACCTTTTATTCATTTATTTATAATTGCAAGAACCCCATTTTGGGAAATATTATATTAGCAAAGAACCAGGAAAGTATTAATAGATGGTTTGGAAAATCTTATAAAGAACTACACTTGAGGGAGTGCCAACTCTTATTGATATCAAGAAAGACCTATTTTCTACAAGAAATTGTCAGGGGCGGCACCCAGGGCCCACCCCACACAGGCAGCTTTAAGATGGTGGCTGGCAGCTGGCCCAACCAAGTCAGCTGACCTCTTGTTGTTTCTGGTTCTTGTGCTTGCAACATCTGACCTCCTAGCGACAACCAATAGGAGCCAACAGCAGAGTTTTCTTCCTCATAGCAACAAGTGTGTACACGTTATTGCCTCCTCGCCGGTCGAGGGGACAACGACAAATGGTGCCGAAACCCAGGACACTCTAGACGGACGACATTAAGTTGGTAAATTATAGCCTAGTTACTGCTATAAGCAGGAATTATAGCCTAGGTACTGCTATAAGCAGGAAAAAAAAAATAACCGCATTGACAGGGCTCACTATAAGTGAGGACTGCTATAAGCAGGGAAAACCCGGGGGCTCACTATAAGCGAGGACTGCTATAAGCAGGGAAAACCCGGGGGCTCGCTATAAGCGAGGACTACTATAAGCAGGGAAAAAAAATAACCGCATTGACAGGGCTCGCTATAAGCGAGGACTGCTATAAGCAGGGAAAACCCGGGGGCTCACTATAAGCGAGGACTGCTATAAGCAGGGAAAACCCAGGGGCTCGCTATAAGCGAGGACTGCTATAAGCAGGGGCTCTAAAGCAATGTCTTTGATGTTTTGTGTCTCTCTTGTCATTTTCGTCTTTTTTCTTCCTATAACTTGTGTTTTAGTCATTATGGGTTCTGACAGCGTCCCTGGATGGGCTGGAGAACTCCTCTACTTCAAGGCAAATACAAGTGAGATGAGAGGTACCATGGGTTTAAAACTGTCTAAACTCCAGCTGCAAAAAGCAGTAATGTCGTTATTGAAAGCACAAGGAACTGCTGTGAGTCCTAGGACAGTTACTTCATTTGTCAAGGTAAGTAAAAAATCTTCTTCTTGGTTCTTACAAACGGGTCTAAAAACATGTAAAAAGAGGTTTACAAAAAGTACTAAGAAAAAAAAAGGACCCGATATTTTTCCCACTGCTGCTTTCTCTTTCTGGCACCTAGTCAAGGACACCTTATCTTCCTCGGAGGTTAAAGTAAAAGAGTTTCTAGAAACAAAACACATAAAGCCTGGGCTAACTCTAATTCTGGTGCCAAAGATGTGTGCATGCTCCTTTACTAAAATAAATATGGCCATTTCATTTTTTGGATCTTGAGCTCAATATTACTGGTAAATTTACCTATTTTGTACACCTAAATATATCTTTCAGTCAGTCTTGTTTTTTCTGAGAGGTTAATTGGAAAAAATTGACTATCTTGTTTTGGTAGACTGGCCAGCATCTCCCTCCAGGTGCACATTCCTTCATGCTGATATGGTCGGTGTACTCCTCCTTTCTCTACTGATCTCTGGAAAACTCCAATTAAGTGGTCTGAGAAAAATTGTAACTGTTTGTAACCTCTTTTGCTTACAGCTGCTGTCTTTATTCAAAAGTTCAATTTTTCCAAGGATCTAAAAATCTATGTTTCCTGTTGTTTTGTGTATGTGTGCACCTGTCCTGTGTGTTTGTGTACATGTATGTTATATGTGTGTTCCATATGGTACCAAATTGGCTTATAAATGAGCGCTAATAAATTAAATTAAAAATTAAAAACATGGATTCAAATGGCTTTTAATTCAAGTGACTTAAGCATTTAAAAATAGAGGTTCAATCTAAATCATTTATACATAAGAGTAAAGATGTGTTTCAAAATACTAACTCACATGTTTTCTCTAGGTAGTCAATCAATAAAATGTTAATTTCTATAAATGTTTAGAGTGTAACATTAATTTCTTCTAGGATTTTTCTTCAATAAAAAAAGATGGTTTATATTTGTCTAATATCCTGAGGTTTCATGGATAACCTAAGTTAACAACAAAAGAATATAGATTTAACATAAATGGGATTAATTATATAAATGTGTTTGTTAAAGAAGACATCTGATAAATTTACAAAGTCAAAATGTTAAAACATCAACTGCTAAATAAACTTGAGTAATCTTGATTTAATTTCTATAAAGTGATATTTGGGTTTATTAAATAAGTTCTTATAAGTTTTATAAGGTAACATACATTTGGGTTTATTAAATGTGCTTTTATAGATTAAAAACTACAAAGATTTAAGATTTAAGGTTGTTTTAATCTACATCTTCACTAAAACAAAACAAGGTTGTTAAGAGTTAAAATTCTAACAGGTGTAATTCTACATGCAAAAAATAGCAAATACTGTCTTTTAAACGTTGTTCATTTTAAACCCGACTTACATTTACTTTAAATACATAGAGGCTTTATCATTAATGGGTTTTATGTATAAATCAGTCTAATCACTGGTACTATTTCCTCTTGGCAATGTCATTTTGTATTTTTTAACTGTTTTGACTTAAATGGTATGACCTATAATATTTCTCACCTTAAAGTTATTATAAACATTAACAACTTCATAACAATTAAATCAAAATACAAAATTATCTACTTTTCCCATGAGATTGTTAAGTTTTAAACTTTGGATGTTAACAATAATACCTGCAGCCCAACGCCATTGGCATGGACCTGACCCGGTTTTAATCTGGGGTCAAGGTAGTATTTATGTTTTTCCACAGAAAAATAATGGTCTCCCAAAGATTCCAAAACAACTTATGCATCAGCTTTCTGCTTCTGATGGGACATCAAAATGACACGAAATCCTACTGAGCTTTGTTCCTGCTAGAAGGGATTTCCTGACTCCTCCCTCCTCCGTGTCCCCGCAACAATTCCTGTTCCAGTAAAGGTGAATGCTCAGAACGTTCAACTCTATGAAGCCTAAAGGGACTCCGGATTTACAGCGGCTATTGTGACAGCCATTGTGGCTGCAACTGCAGCTGCTGCCGCCGAGGGACTGGCTATGCACCATTCAGTGGCCACAGGGACAGTGGTAAATAAATTGGCTGAACAAACTGCTACTGCCCTAAGTACTCAACAACAAATTAATGAACAGTTGCAAGCGGACATAATGCTGTTAAACTAACTTGATGCAAAACTTGTCTCATAACTTCTGTTTTATTATTGCTTGTATGGATATATCCTCTGTTTCTATGATTACTGGTGGTAAGATTTCCAATTTGTTGTTGCTTGGGAAGAAATTGATTTGGCTTCCTGGTTTTTGATGGTTCCTTGTGTCTCATATCTGGTATTGGTGTGTGGTGGATGTGCAAGCTACGTGGTACCCAGCATAAACAGACAGCGATTCTACACTAAGCTTTGCTAGCCATCGATGCTGGCCACTCCCCTAAAGTATGGCTAAACATGCTAGACCGGTAGTCAAAGACAGGTCAGACCAGGAAGAGCACATATCAACCTAAGACAGGGGTTGAAGATGTTGTACTTCAACACCCAATGACGGGTAAGAATGTAGCTCTATCCTGGCAACCTAAGGCAGGCACGGTCTCATACTAAAACAAAAACGGGGATATGTTGGGGGCGGCACCCAGGGCCCACCCCACACAGGCAGCTTTAAGATGGCGGCTGGCAGCTGGCCCAACCAAGTCAGCTGACCTCTTGTTGTTTCTGGTTCTTGTGCTTGCAACATCTGACCACCTAGGGACAACCAATAGGAGCCAACAGCAGAGTTTTCTTCCTCATAGCAACAAGTGTGTACACGTCGTTATTGCCGCCTCACCGGTTGAGGGGACAACGACAAGAAATGGTCATAAAGGGTTCAGGTGACAGAAGACAGTCACAGTGGACCTTTAAAAAGACATAGATAACCAGAGGAAAAACTCCAGAGCTTTCAAAAAATTTTAATTGGATGTTATTAGCCAAGCAAATATTATCTTTGTTCTTCTTCACTACTTTTAAAATCCTTCTTTTCTCATATATAGAACTCACTGTCTAGGACAGAGTGATCCTCCCTACACCCAGCTGGTGTTGGATTAAAAAAAGTTGCATATCCTCTTTCTTCTTTGCTGTCAGATGCTGAAGACGGATTCTACCAGAGAAGGGCGGGTAAATGGAACTTGTCATGAAGTCATCCTAGCTCAAGTCTATCAGAGGTACAGGTGTGAACTTATTCTCGACAAGCATTGCAGAACTTATATGAGCAGAACCAGGCAACTACTTATGGTTTCTTGAGCCCCAGGAGGCTGATTTCTCATCCTACCTCATTAAATAAATCGATCCTCTGATGTACTCTCCAAGCCATTTGGCTCCCTTGGCATAAGCAGAAAATAGCAGAAAGGTACCAGAAACTGTGACTTTGTTTTGAAGAAGACAGGTTTGGAATCAAGTGTCTCTTTCTGTCCCCAAGAGGTCCCCTACATCTTGGAGGAGCTTCTGTGACTACTGTTTCCCTCTGAGAGATGTTCCCTTAGGAATGTGTTTCTGCAGCAAGGACACATCTCTCTCTAGCTCAGTACCTATCTCCAAATAACAGAAGAAATGACAAATGCATCCATCTCAAGAATTCCTTTCTGACTGTCTTGACTGCATATCATGAACAAGTTGCAGAATGAGGGGAAACCCATTTCCAGAAAAAGTGTATCACAGTAAATAATGATATAAGGCAACAAAGAACAAAAAATAATTCTTGGGAACGGAAGGGAGTTAGAGTAAGACAATCTGTAGATATGTCGAAAACCAGAATAATCTATTCTAGTGAAAGCTATAACTTTGAACAATTAACCTACAGGATAGAACAAGTAGTATGGGATGAAAAATTTATTTGGAGGTAAATATGATAGGAGCCTGGACTCTCATTACTTCTCACCCTAGTATTTTGGGATATGTCAACCTGCTTCTTTTTGACAATTTTTATTCACACAAAGAAAATTCTAATTGCTAACCATTCTTTCAAAATAAGAATCAGTAACTTCCCTTCAACTCGAAATTATCCCATTTTGTACAGGAAATTAAACTGTCACTCCACCAGTCCAAGATAAGTAAAGAACAAAGATTTAGTAGATGTCTTGATTATAAAGACAGAACAAATAAAATATATATACAATAAGGAAAATAAAAAAGAAAGAAATATCAAGGAAGAGAGAGCCAGGCAGTGTTGCATATATGCAAGCCTAGCTTCTCAGGAAGCTGATGTAGGAGGATCATAAATTTGAGGCCAGTCTACAAAACTTAGACCCAGCCTCATAAAAAAAAATCAAAAAAGACTGGGATGTAGCTCAGTGGTAAAGTGGGTCCCTAGCATGTACAAGACCCTGGGTTCTACCCCAATATTGAAAAAGAGAGAGACAGAGAAAGATGCATGTTTTTTTCAGTGAAAGGAACAAGATTTCTCATGACTGAGATACCTGCATAACTTATAAGGAAAGTACAAGATTTATACTGAGTCCAAAGACAATTCTTGAATGACTATGATTTCAGTGTTTACCCATAATAATTTTCCAACTCCACTAAAGGTATCCTAAGAGGAATAATTGTGTTAAAATAAATCATATAGATAAATATAGTTATTAACAAGATGACTGCAATTCAGAATTTATTATTGCTCACAGTTGATTCTATTGATATTTCCACACTTAAGCACAAGGCAGTGAGCTTAAGTTATTCTATTCATAATTTTCTGCAGAGCCCTCTTGATGTCCTTGTTCCTCAGGCTATAGATGAAGGGGTTCAGCATGGGGGTGACTATGGTGTACATCACTGAGGCCACTAAAGTATTTGTGGAGGAAATTGAGACAGAGGAACTGAGATACACCCCAAGGCCAGTTCCATAAAATAAGCAAACAACTGACAGGTGAGAGCCACAGGTGGAGAAAGCTTTGCACTTCCCACCTGAGGATGAGACCCTTATAATGGAGGAAATGATTTTATAGTAAGAGAAAAAGATCCCCCCAATAGGTAGAAAACCAGAGATAGTTCCAACAAGAAATATGACAATGTTATTAGTAGAGGTGTCAGAACAGGCAAGTTTAAATAGCTGGGGAACATCACAGAAGAAATGAGGGACTTGTACATCTTGGCAGAAGGTAAGTTGTGACACCATCAAGCAGTGTACCTGGGAGTCCACAAAGCTGATGGAAAATGACACCAGAACCAAGAAGCCACAGAGGCGGGGGTTCATAATGACTGGGTAGTGTAATGGGTGACAAATGGCTACCAAGCGGTCATATGCCATCACAGCCAGCAGTAGACTATCCAGACATCCAAAAAGGAAGAAAAAGGACACCTGAATTAGGCAACCTGCATACGTGATGGATTTGTTGTGTGTCTGAATGTTCACCAGCATTTTGGGGATTGTACAGCTACTGAAGCCAATGTCAGCCAAGGACAGATTGGAGAGGAAGAAGTACATGGGGGTGTGGAGGTAGGGGTCAGAGCTGACAGTCAGGATGATGAGCAGGTTCCCAAGCATCGTGACCAGGTACATAGACAGGACTAGACCAAAGAGGACAGGCTGGAGTTCTGGATCATCTGTGAGTCCCAGGAGCAGGAATTCCAAATCACCTGTTAGATTCTGTGGTTCCATGTATCTGGGACACCTTTTTAAAAACAAGAGTTTATTGGAATAAACAAAGAAATATAGAATCAAACAGCTAAGTGTCTCTATTTTATATTCAATTAATTCAAAATAATATTTTCACACCTGAAAAGTGCTGCGGTTTAGATATGATTTAAATGTGACTGCCTAAGTTTCTTATGTTGGAAGATTGGTGCTCATCTTTATGGTGTAGAGGGGTGTGGAATCTTTAAGAAGTGGAGTCAAATGGGAGGTCCATAGTAGGATGCCCATAAAAGGACTATGGGAACACAGCCTTGTCCTGTTCCAAGATATAATCTTTTCCTCCCGCGCACTCACATTGCTCTCATCCTTAATGGGGCTAGCACTACATGCTTTAAAGGGGGCTCAATAGCTGTGAATTAAATGAAACTATTTTTTAGTAACATTAATCTGCCTCAGTTATTTCATTATGGTAATACAAAAGGGACTCCTGAGGACCGTATGCCTTTAGCAATATTTTTGAGTTATAGCATATTCTTAGAACTCTTTCTTCACTGGGCTCTGTACCGTTTGCCTCTTTCTATACATGTCCACTTTAGAGACTCTGCAACAAGGAATGGTAAAGGAACAAGGACATTATAAAATAAAAAAACACAAAAAATATGTAAACTATTGGTTCTCTACCTTTGAAAGAAACATAGGATATGGAATTATTTTATCTCTCTTGAATGAAAAATAATTACTTAATTAAAGAATACTGGGATGTGGTTGTGTGTACTTTATCTTGTCCAAATGTAGCAGTGGAAATTGTTAGTGAACACCCCAGAACACCTAAAAACATTAGCTGTGTCCAAATTTGAATTAAATATTAATAATCAAAGTGTTGCTATAATCTGATTGTTTCATAGATTTTCATCATTTTTTAATTTTGTAACCCACCTTCCATGAAGATTAGCATTTCCTCAAATGTGCAGATTATCTGCTGAAAGTCTTTTCAAGTATAACTCAAATAAATGAATATTTGGCCTTAGTGGGTAGCAAATTTTGAGAAATAAGTGTTCTTATTAAAGAGCCAGAATTATACAATATCAGTGATCCTGAAGATAATGTTAATTTACAACACACAAATGATTAAGCAATAGTTATTGTGTTTTTTAATTTTGCTTATGAGTTAGTGGGGACTGAACACAGTCTTGTGCATGTTTGTAACTACGCTGCCACTGATCGGCAGCCCCAGGCATTTTTTAAATTTTATTTCAAGACAGGGTCTTCATAAGTTTCCTAGGCTGGCATCAATCTTGAGATCTTCCTGCTCCAGCTTTTCAAGTAACGGGATGACAGGTGTCTACCCCAATATTTGGATAATTATTATATTTAAATCATCACTTAGTCTCCATCTTCTTTCCTTTCTTCTGCTTTTTCATCTTTTATTCTTTCTTAATGCTACTTTGTGTCAATGCTACCCAATCTCAAGGGAGCATCTGAGGTTGAGTTTATATTTTAATGTTTGTAGTAGATTTGTAAAATTGTTAAATATATCTCCAGTCCTAAAGATCTGTGAGGGTTGTTTTTTTGTCACATACAATCCTCTTACATATAATTGGGAATTTAGGACCAGAGAGGTCCCAAATCCATCTCTTTTCTGTAAATTGGCCTTCTTATGCCAGCTTAAGATCTTTTCAAGTTAATACTTCCTTCTGAGAGTATTGTGTTGAACCTAAAACCAGCTACCTGAATTTAGGAATTTCAGATCTTCATGTCTCCTGACAGGTCAAAACACAATTTATTTTGGGGAAGAATGCAAAAGGGAAAGAGAGTGATATTACCAAAATATGGGTAGAGTGCTTTGGCAGAAGGATTATTTGAGCGGAAGCCAGCTGAGAAGTTACAGGTATAAAATTTCTCTGACAGGTGTGATGATGCACATCTCTAATCCTGGTTACTTGCAAGGCAGAAACGGAAAAGGGCAAGTTTGAGGCCAGTCTTTGCAACTTAGTTGTACCTTGCATCAAAGTTAAACTGTGAAAAGGGCTGGGCATTTAGTTCATTGTTAAGAATGCTCTTGGGCACATTCCAAGCAGTTATAAATGTCACTGTATACACGATAGCCACATATAAAAAAATGTTCTTCATAGGTATAAGAATTTGCCACTGTTTTTGAGTATTTTAGGAACAATATAAGACCCAGAAAAAAGGCAAGGGATCAGGGGACAGGAGGAGGGAGGTAAAGGGGGGGGGGCATATTGAACAAATTGTATTGCTGAATTGTGTGAATTTAGGAGCATGTGACAACTAATCCCAACATTATGTAAAACTATAACGCTCTAATAAAAATAAATTTAATAAAAAAGATCTCTGAAATCTTGAGCTCAAAAAAAAACAAAAAGTGCCCTTGGGTTCATTCTCAAATACTTGAAAGAAATAAGAGTTTATGAACACAGAAAACCATAACATGTGTTGAAAGAAATGTATGATACCCAAAGAAAATTGGAAAGACTCTTGTGTTCATTAAAAAAAGGCTTAATATATAGGTAAGATGGCAATTTTTCCCAAATGGAACTGTGCACTGAATACAAGACCCATGAACAGTCCAGCTTTATTTTTTAATTCATGAACACAATTCAATTTTTAAATTACATTCTTCTGAAAGTTTGTTCTTTGACATCAAACATATGAAAATGCTAATTTCAGTTTTACTATAATCCCTTCTATTCTCACTCTCCAAGTGTTCCCAAATTAGAAAAGGACATTTCTTTTGCCCCACATATTGAAAAAATGATTTTGTAGTAGGCCAATATTTTAATATTTTTGCTATGTCTAGAAATAATCGTAGCCATATTTCCACCTGTACTTTTTGGCCATTTTTCTTGAAGTTATTGGCCAAATGATCCTTATATTCTTATGGAAATGCAAGAGATTCAGAACAGAAACTATAAAGAAAAAGAAAGAGTAATTACTGGACTCATAATTCCTGATTGCTAACAACATCCAGTAATAGCAGTCCAGGCAGGCATGGTGGAGCACACCAATGGTTACAGCTGTTATGAAGGCTGAGTCAGTAGGATCACTTGAGTCCAAGATTGGAGGCTAGGTTGAACAACATAGTGGGACCCCAACATTTTTTTTAAGAGAGGGAGAGAGTGTGAGCGCAAGAGAAAGGGAGAATCAATTTTTATTTGTTTTTCATCTGGTTCTGGTTTTTCTGACACCCAATTGTGTAGTGATGCTAGGGTTCAAACTTGGGTCCTCAAGTATGTCAAGGAAGCACTCTAACTGCTTAGCCACTGCTCCAGCCCCATGAGACACCATCTTAAAGAATAAGGAGGAGAAGAAGGAAGAATAAAACCAGGAAAGAGGACAGAAGAGGCAGAGTAGGGAAGGGAAGAAGTTCTTGTGAAGAATTCCCTTCTTGCAATGCCACCGGGAAAGGTAGAAAGACCCTTAATCTTTTAAGATAACTCTCCAAAATGCTCAGGACAGAGGTACCCGAGAGGGACTTACATGACACACCTGTTTGAAACTGGCCATCTTGGGCTATTAATCTCCTACTTTTCTTCCTTATATTTGCCACCCTTAGAGCTTAAACACTATTTTGTCCAGCCGTGTTTTAGAATAATTATAGCCTTTTTGTTATGATGGTATATAGCCCAGTTTCAATAACCTCTGTGGGTTACTTGTTATTAAGTGTGTCCTGCGTATACGTGAGAGGGAATTTTTTAAAACCTTCTCTTGGTTTTTCTCTTCTGAGTCTTTTTTTTTTTTTTTGTCAACATAATATGCAGGGCCCAGGAGAATACCTAAGATGGTACCTAGCCTTATCATGCTGTAACATAGTAAATTAAATGATAAATGTGAAGTGCTTGGAGGGTTGTTCCTAGTAGTACTGGATCTTCATAATCACCTTTTGATCTTTCTAACTGCACTGATGTCCTGGGATAGACTACAACCAAGTAAATCAGAATCTATCCACATAAGTCCCCAGACATACAGCAAGGGTACAGAAGCACTGCCAAGCACTAAGTAATCTCTCCATTAATGCTACCTATTTTTATCATCTCTAATCCCCAGCACCTATGCTGAAAGTGTAAGTATTTAATAATACTTACCTCAGAACTCATAGTTACTGGGCCTGGAGTGGTGGCTCAGCAGTTCCACACTTGCCTTGCATAAGCGAGGACATGGGTTTGAACCCCAGCACCACATACACAACAAAGTGTTGAAGCAATGAAAGCCACATGAAAACGAAATAAAATTTGATTCTGTCTTCCTCTCACTCTCACTATCCCTCTGTCTTTAAAGAAAAATAAAAAAGGAACTCATAATTACTGTTGATAAAATAAGAGGACCTTTTTAAATATCCCTACATAATTCCCATCCTCCTGCTTTTAGTTGTGCCAGGGCACAGACATTGCAATGAATGTAGTGGGTGACCTCATTCTTCAATGTTTCCAAAGCATTCTAGTGGATATATGTCTATGAAAAATTCTATTGAACAATTACCTGCATATTATCATACCACACATATCTTTTTCTGAGAAGTTTCATTTACCATAAAAATGTGTTTTACCTCTCTCTATGAAGAACATAAAATTGCAAACATCGTGACTGATGCAGACTTGTACAGACTACAGCCATTGTGGCCATGGCAACAATTTTGCAACCATCAGAGTAATTTGCAGCTTACTCTTGACCTCAGGACTGGGTCTTTCCAAAGCAATAGTGTTATCTATAATTAGCTTGATTTCATTTTTCAATTTACTGTAAACATTTTGCTGTATCTGTACTTATCCTAACTAAAAATACCTACAAGTTATATTCATGATAAATGGTAATGTGATTTAAAAAAATGGATTCATGTTGCATTTTACCATTAATTTCCCACATCTGCTTTCTCAACAGAAAAATCTGCCATAACAAAAATCACGCTTTTATTGTCAAGGCACACATCAGAACTATCTACAACATTGGTCAAAGAATGGGTTTTGCAAAATCGATCTACATGGAAATTCCTACCTTGCAGAGAGAATACATCAACACACTCTTCAGTGACAATGCTGTTACCCACAGTATTCCTGGAATAGCACGTACAGCATGCAGTAGAGGTTTGACATTTACTAAATCTTACGAGGGTTTTTTTTTTTAAGTACTGGGAATTGAACTTGTGATACTTTACCACTTAGCTACATCCCAGGTACTTTTGAATACATATTTTTTTTATCTTAATACATGGTCTGGCTAAGTAGTTGAGGGTCTTGTTATATTGCTGGAGCTGACTTTCAACTTGCCATCCTCCACCTTCTGCATCCTGCATCACTGTTGTTACTGGCATGTGCCACCACATCTGGCTGTCTTCTTTTTTAGTGAGAAGTTGAATGAATATTTTTTGAGATGGGGTCTCACTGTACTGCCTAAGCTGGCCTTAAACTCCTCGACTTGGATGATCCTCCTACCTCAGCTCCCCAAGTAGCTGGAACTACAGGTAAATACCACCACACTCAGCCTGAATCACTGTTGAAGATTTTGGTTGATGGTTGAAGTACAATCCCAAGAATGGTTTAATGATCTTGCAATCTATTATAGAGGTAGAAGCTCATCATGTCTCTGGAACTTCTTCACAGAATGAGTGAAAATCCAAAAGTGTATTTAGGAGCAGGAAAGATAATACTTTCTTTTTTCTTTCTCCACTCTTTGTTTTGAGAACTTGGAACTATCTTAGTTGTCCATCAATAGATGAGTGGAAAATGAACATGTGGTATCTGAACACAATAGAGTTTTGTTCAGCCATAAAGAACAAAATTGAGGATGGAGCAGTGGCTCAATGGTTACTATGCTTGCCTGGCACGCATAAGTATACAACGGAGTGTTGGTGCAACAAAAACGACATGAAAAACTAAATAAAAATTGATTGTGTGTGTGTGTCTGTTTCTCTCTCTTTCCCTCTCATTCTCTCTCTCACTGTCCCTCTTTCATTAAAATAAGTTGTGTCATTTGCAAAAAATTGGATAGAACTAGTGACAATGTGTTAAACAACATAAGCCAGTCTCTGAAAGTCAAGAGTTGTATATTTTCTGTCATGTAGGCTAAGACAAAAGAACTAAAAACAGCATCTAATGGAAAAAGAAGTGAGATCATTTGGGTACAGGTAGGGGACAGGGTAGAGAAGTGGGGGAAGACGAAGCGGAGGCACTAGAGAGCAATATTGGCTAAATTATGCTATTTGATTGTATTAATGTCAAAATGATTCTCATGCTATATATAGTTATTATTCAGAAATAAAAATTTTTAAAAATTTATGACAATCCAGCTGGGAAGCAGCTCAGAGGTAGAGCACTTATGTCATCTACACAAGGCCTTGGGTTTGACACCCAGCACTGGAAAAACAAAACAAAGGATGTTTTAAGAAAATCTGCACATTCTTAATATTTGAATGTTACAGGTACTTGTAAATGAAAAATTATGAGTTCCATGGAAAATGTCGTAGATACATAAAAGCCTGCTTTATCTTTTTCCCAGTTCTAGCTACATGGCTGGAATAAGTAAAAGAACAGGTGGACAATCAGGCAGTGTAAGGATGACACACTGCCTGCACTCTTCTAGTTTCTGTGAATGAAGGAAGTGCGTGTTCAATATTTAGCAGAGGTCATTTTCTTTTAGTCTCTTCTGTGCCAGGCTGATGTAGGATCTCAGATGGAAATGGGAACCTCTCATTTCCCTAAAGGCATTCATAATCTATGTTCAGCTACTTAGGAGGCTGAAGCATAAGGTTCACAAGTTCAAGAACTGTGAACGGCAAAATAGCAGGACCCTGTCTTGAAATAAAGGTTTGGGGATGTGGCTCAGTTTTAAAGTACCCCTAAGTTCAATCCCCACATACACAAATATACACAAAATAAAAAAATCATCATAATCATTGTCATCATCATCATCATCTATTTCTGTAAGGACAAAAATAAAATGGTTTGGACTGTGGATGAAGCTCAGTGTAGAGCACTTGCCTAGCATTTGTGAAGACCTAGGTTCCACCCCCACCAACCCAATAAATAAAAATAAAATAAGTCTCTCAGGATTTGAGATAAATCCCAGTGTATTTTAGTTGAATGGTATGCTATTAGCCTTGTTAATATGGTAATAATTATAGTGCCTATATTTTACTTTTCCCTACTATCTATATCTGTCCTTTATGGAGTCATGTATTCAGTGTCTCACATTTTAATGTTTATCCAATGAAGTTAATTCATAGGAAGCTCAGAGAAACTGAGAACTACCATGAGTCACCCAGATGACAAGAACAAATACAACTCAACATAAAACTGTTGGCATTTGAGGATCATATAAATAACTTACCCATATTACTCTAGGCTTCAGAGTATTTAAGCAAGTGTCTAGAGGTCTATGCCAGACTACTAAAGGTTTACATTTAACTGAGTTTCCTGAAAAGACTGGAACTCAGCACCATGAGTTTAGGCCTCCCTTAGTGACGCAGAGAGGATAAATTAAAAGTTTGAAGGAGGTAATAGGCAGCTGAAGAAAACAAAGAGCAAGGGCATGAGTTACGACTTCCTTGATCAAGGACTGCTGACTGGATCTGAATCCTACTGTGACCTCAGCAGTCCTTCCTAAGCAGGTGAGTAAGAACAATACTGCTCTCCTCTGTTGTACCAGAGGTTTACCTGGAATGACTAGGAGGAGGAATTTCTGCTTGGATTTGCCAGACAGAGACTGTTGGGAGCCGTGTGTGGATGAAGTCTCTTAGATTCCAACCTGACATCCCCATTGTACTCTAGGTCATAAATAGTGCATGAAAACGCTGTGGACCTATTCCCAGTGGTAAATTAATGACAGTGAATGTTGGTTTTCTTTATATAGGAAGGGAGAGTGCAAATCATGCCGACAAAAGGTGACAAATTCCAAGAATGAACTTAGCCAGAGCCTTGAATTTGGAATCCCTAGGTAAAGGTTACTTTTTATTTCTAAAATTTGAAAGTTAAAATTAGAATTAAACTTAATTTAGCATTTTATATATTACAAGTGCTGCTTTTTCATCTTTCTTTCTTTTGTGTGTGTGTATTTGTGGTAATGAGGATTGAATCCAGAACCTCACTTATGCTAGGTAACTCCTGTGCACTGAAGAACTACATGCCCATCCTTTTTAAAATTTCATGTTGGGATAAGTTCTCACTAAGTTGCCCAGGCTGAATTTGCAAGTCTCCAACCAAACCTGCTGGATAGTTAGTATCACGGATCATGTGATACCACACCTGGCTTTTACAGCTGATTTTCTAAGTACCTCATATGAACTAGATATTTAATTATCACAACTACCCCATTAGGTGGGAAATATTATCTTTAAGCCACTGCTGAGAAAACTGAAGCCCACAGACATGCACTTTATTATCCAAGCTGACTTGACTTGTGTCAGAGGAAGGCTTCAAACCCAATTGGTCTTGCCCCCAGGCTCTGCCCATAACCATTAAGCTGTTTTGCCCCTGTGGGATAAGGGATCTTTGCAGGTTGATTTGGTCCAGGTTTCAAAGCTCATTACTAGTTGAAATTGTCATGTTTCTTTAATCAGACACTGTGATTAAATCTAGCATTTTCAGCACAAAATGATGCATTAAAGGCTGTATAAAACTCCCTGAACTGATAAAGAAGCTCTTGTGATGTGGAGAATCAACGTTTGGGAAAGATTCCCAGAGCTGTGCCTTGGCACAAACCCACCTAGAGAGCAAGTGACCCTTTTACGATCAGGATGCCATGAAACCCTAGCTGACACTCAAGCTGAGGTCCAGAGAACAAGGCTGCATGCACACAAGAATATGCTGGCAGAAAGGATTCTCCATCACTTCACTCCCTCAAAATATGTCCCCCAGGAATATTCTGATGAACAATGCCAATGCCACATGTTGGCCCCAATGTAGCAAGGAAAGTGAATTCTATATTGTAATGAAGAGAAAACCATTTTTTTAGAAAACTACCAAATTATGGAGAACGGATTCACATGGGTGAATGACAGGTGGTGACCACACTTTTAGAGCTAGATTTTGAGCCAGATCCAGCCAACTTCAGGATCCTCATTATCAACCATATTATTTCTTGATGAGTAATGTTCTTATTTTAGTTCCTATTCTGATTGTTACCTATATCATTTGAGGACCATTTTCTTGAGTGCATAGGGGACATTTAGTGGCCCCTGATTACTGCTCTGATGGGAGAGATGCTATAATATGTTAGCTAGAACCAGCGTTGGAAGAAAACTAAACTGAGTATGACAATTCTGACACCTTCACCATAACCAAGCACTTGTGCTTCCTGGGAGTTGGAGCTAAATCTATGCCCATTGGCACCTCCTTATCTTGCTCCCCTAAGTGTCCTGCTTCTAGTAATGATGAAGAAACCATATTCCTCCAGTCTCTTTCTTCTGCAGTTCCTTCATTCTCTCCCTTGACTTACTTACTGGGATGCACTGCCACTGAACTGGAGTATGACCACAAAGGCTGATCTGCTGCCCCTCCTCTGCTGGCTGTTTGATGAGGCCTCAGGTGCTGTCCTCAGGACTGGCAGGAAAACAGAGGTAGACACATGAGCCTGCTCAGACAGAAGATGTCCTTGAGAGGAGGAGACACAGGCATGGAGCCCACTGGACAGGAACCTGCAGACTGTAGGGTTGGAAGGCAGAGGTTGGTATTTATAATTGTCTGACCTAGGGGTTCAAGGCACAAAGCTCACAATTAGTCAAATTGATCTGTGTTATCTCCATCTCCAAGGATTTGATCATAGTAATGGGGAAGAACAAAGAGAAAAGTGACTTATGAGGAGGGTCTATTCTTCCTACCTCAGGAGGAAGCGCAACTGTTCCCTTCCCCTCTGACTTCCAAGTGTCAGGGATCTTACAAAATATAGAAACTTTTTTTTCAATTAAAAAAAGCAATATGTGACCTTGATGTTTATAAAGACATAGAATTATTTGTGTGATTTTTGAAGAATTAGGTCTTCTATACAAAGACTCTAATGCACTTTGTTTTCTCCTAATATTCAGTGTCTCCTGGCAGGACTTTTTTCTTTCATTAGTTTTGTTACAGATTCTGGAGTCCAGGTGTTGGACCTGCATGCTCCTGCTATTTCAAACAATATTCTAGTTTCTAGGTTCTCTGTTAAACTATATGTTGGTACTCTTCAAATATTTCATAAAATGTGGCTGTTGGCATAAATCACAAGGAAAAGTGGACTGTGTAGGAATAATGTTTATCTTCTAAGTGTAATTGTGGCATTTGTGGCTTAGAGTTCATTGTTTGAGGAACTTGCAAACTAGTTTCTCACATACTGACAATGAAAACTTGATGAAACGCCAAGGCTGCTTAAGAAAGTAAAAGTGCCAAATCTTTGTGAGTGCATGAACGGGAGAAGGAATTTTGGAAAGGTCAAAAGGAAAAAAAAAAAACAGGTGAATAGAAAAAAATCAGAAAGAGAGTTGAGACATTTTGAAATGTTTAGGCAACAGGAAAAATACAATAGTGAAACAAAGCTATTTTGTATTGAGAAGAGATAGTAATACCAGATAACACATCACCGCCAGACTGACTCTAGAGATCATGGCCTATGGAAAAACCAGAGATGATTATGTTTGTGAGCAATTTTTGTGTTTTCCCAATTTTCCTTCCCAAATGAGTATTCTTGAAGAAGCGGAAAGATTCTAACTTTCTTGTACTCCCTTTTAAAATATCTGAGATTTCATGTTTTTCCCCCTCTCTGTCCTCATAGAAATTATGAACCACCCTCATTCTCTGAGCTGTAGTCCTACACATAATATGAAAGGGACATCCATCCATCCTATAAAATATTCATATCAATGGGCTCAAATTCTTGGGAGTTTGGAGAGAACTCTAGCAGATCCAATGATTCAGGGAGAACAATAAACATTGGGTATACAGATAAGAAATGTTTTTCTCCTCTGGTAATGAGGCAGAAAATGAAAGGCAATCATTGCAGGCAGATTGATGTGGGCTGATAAGGAGGAAATTATCTGATGGTCACTTTTTTTGAGAGAGCAAAGAGAATCCACTGTCCTAAGTAAGCAGAGGTGCAGCGCATATCAACTTCACATTCCCTTTTGCTAACAAGGGTGATCCAAACAGTGACATCACATCTGATGATAAAGATGCTATGTGGGCCCAGGACAAAATACTAGAGGAGAATTTCACGTCATGCTCCTAGGCATGGGAGAGGAAAGGCAATGATTAATCAAGGAAAGAGAAAGACTAAAGGAAAGGCGAGTCAAGCCCCTCAAATGAGTGCTTGGCTCTGAGCTTCCCTTCTTGTGGAGAAGCTTTTATCTTTCTATCCTTTCTGAAATAAATTCTGTTTGCTCTGCTTGTCTTGGTGTCTCTGTTTCATTCTTTGACTCTGTCTGGTCCCAGCCGGCTCTCAATCAGCGGTTGACTGGGAATGAAGGAGACCCACTGGCCCTGAGTTCTCCAACACTTTATTTCCTCCCTCTCTCTGGAGGCAAAGCTTTTCCTTCTCCTCTCACTAGAGGCAATTTTTACAGCTTCTCTCACTAGAGTCCCTGTTTCTACTGCCAAGGCTTTTCTTCTTCTGCTTTAGAGTCTCTGTTTCTACTCTGGAGGCTTCCTCTTCTTCTCCCCATTTCTGCCGCCTGCATGGGAAGCGTCTCCTCTCACTAGAGTCATCTACATCTCTGTCTCCATACGCCCGGTATTTATTTGTTACAACAACCAATAGGGACACAGGGCAAACATATTCAACCAATTGTAACAAATGAGCAGCCAAATAGCTTAGTCATGCGATCAGGCAGTGTGCCAATCACCAGGAAAGACACAAGCCAGCTGAGCCTTCTACAGAGTTGTTTACCACCAATTCTTTTACAAGCCAGCTGGGCCTCTTATAGAGTTGTTTACCACCAATTCTTTTACAAGCCAGCTGGGCCTCTAATAGAGTTGTTTACCACCAATTCTTTTACAAGCCAGCTGGGCCTCTTACAGAGTTGTTTACCACTAATTCTTTTTTCTGGCCTCAGTCTCCAACAGACTCAGAGAGGATGCAAACTCCATATGCACAAAAACTGACATCAGCTGAGGACTGTCCAGGATTGATCAGGGACAGGGTAAGATCACTACAGAGGCAAACTTTCTGTCTTTGTAAGCCTCTTCAAGGTAAAGCATGCATCTCTCTGTCTCTTTCTTTCTGGAGGAAAATTAACTGAGCATCCGTAAATCACTTAAATGTGGTTAGCTGCAACCAACACTCTTAAGTCTTAGTCAACAGATTCCACATCCTTTTACAGTTCCTAATCCCTTGCTTTCAGGTCAAAGTCCTTTCCAACTTTTTTGTCCTGACTCAGATCATGTCCGGTATCAGTAGACAGTCCCCCCACATCCTGGTTAACATTGGAGGCAAAGAGTTGAGCAAAGAAGAGAGGCAAAGATGAGATTCTGGCGGGGGCCATTCTCCAGTGGATCTCAAAGGCTTCTCCCAGATCTCCTCTCCCAACAGCTTAAGGGGTATCCTACAATAAACAGTAGGTTGTTGGGTGCTGAGTGAACTCCCCAGTGACTTACATTTTGGAAAGAGCCAATTGTGCTCTTCCTTCAATTCTCACTCCTCCAGATCACTCCCTTCCCTCACTGATCAGACACCGTTCATTGAGAGAGGAACACTTTATATAAAATGGTTTGTGAGAAAGGACGTAAGTCTCCTGCTCATATATTAAGACCTTATAGTCTTGTAGGGATTCCCCTCATTGCTGTTTCTTAGCTGCCAGCTGTCCTCTAAACAGTTTTGACTGCAAGAAGGAAACATACCATCCCTTCCTGTTCCTTAGGGATTTCAGAAGGCATATTTTAACCCAGGGCATTGTCCTCTTAATCCAAATGATAGGGCATCCCAATTGCAGTCTTAATCTCAGTGACCATAGGAATTTTTTTTTCTTTTAAGAGAGGAACAGTGAGAGTGAGAGAGAGAGAGAGAGAGAATCAATTTTATTTAGTTTTTCATGTGACTTTTGTTGCTTGGACAATTCATTGTTCAGGGGTTTGAATCTGCATCCTCACATATGCCAGGCAAGTGCCATAACCACTGAGCTGCTAAAAACATTGATAAAGTTGTATCTCTGTAATATGCTGATTCTGGCTCTTTTGGGAAAATACCCAGAAGTAGGATAGCTGGGTCATATGGTGGTTCCAGCCCCAGTTTTTTGAGGAGTCTCCACACTGCTTTCCAGAGTAGGTGTACCAATTTGTAGTCCCACCAGCAATGTGACAGTGGTCCTCTCTTCCCACAGTCCCTCAAGCATCTGTCATTTTTTGTATTCTTCATTTTGGCCACTTGACAGGAGCAAGGTGGAATCTCAGTGAAGTTTTGATTTGTATTTCTCTGATTACTAGTGATGTAGAGCATGTTATCATGTATTTATGGGCTTTTTGGACTTCCTCCATTGAGTAGTTTCTACTTAGCTCCCTAGCTGATTTATTGACTGGATTATTTGTGGTTTTGCTGCTCAGTTTTTTGAATTCTTTGTATATTCTGGATATGAGCCCTCTGTATTAGGTGTACCAGGCAAAGATTTTCTCCCATTCTGTGGGTTCTCTCTTAACACTCTAAACTAATTCTTTAGCTGTGCAGAAGCTTTTTAGTTTAATGGCATCCCATTCATTTATTCTTGGGTTTAATGTCTGCACTATTAGAGTCTTATTAAGGAAGGCAGTTCTGACCCCTATGTCATGTAGTGTTTATCGTACTTTTTCTTCAAGCAATTGTAAAGTTGCTGATTTAATTTTCGGATCCTTGAACCATTTCAATTTGATTTTTATGCAGGGTGAGAGGTAAGGATCCAATTTCAGTTGTCTGCATATGGCTGTCCAGTTTTTCCAGCACCATTTGTTGAACAGGCTGTCCTTCTTCCACATTATGCTTTTGCCCCTTTTATCAGATATCAGATGGTCAAAGATTGGGGGTTCATCTCAGGATCTTCTGTTCTGTTCCATTGGTCTTCAATTCTGTTTTGATACCAATACTACACTGTTTTTGTTACTATAGCCCTATAGTATAATTTCAAGTTGGGAATTGTGACACCTCGTGCTTCCTCTTTCCTGCTTAGTAATGATTTGGCTATTCTGGGTCTTCTGTTATTCCATACAAATTTGAGAATTGCTTTTTCTATATCCATGAAGAATGTCATTGGTACAGCTGGAACAGTGGCTCGGTGGTTACGGCACTTGCCTGACATGAGCAAGTACACGAGTTCAAACCCCAGCACCACAAACACAACTGTCAGAGCAACAGAAGCAATGTCAAAAACTCAATAAAAATTGATTCTCTCTGTCTTACTCTCACTGTCCTCTGTTGAAAAAAAAAAACGAAAAATAAAAAAACAAAAAACAATGTCTTTGGTATCTTGATGGGGACTGCATTGAATCTGTATGTGACTTTCAGTAAAGTGGCCATTTTGATTATATTGATTCTGCCTAACCAAGAACATGGAACATCTTTCCATCTTAGGTCTTCTTCAATTTCTTTCTTCAATGTTTGATAATTTCCATTGTAGTGGTCCTTTACTTCCTTTGTTACATTTATTCCCAAGAATTTTATTATTTTGGAGGATATTGTGAATGGGACCAATTTCCTGATTTCTTCCTCTGTCCTATGATTGTTAGTGCATAGGAAAGCTGTTTATTTATGGGTATTATTCTTGTAGCCTGCCACTTTGCTAAATCTGTTTATAAGCTCAAGCAGATTTCTGGTGGAGTTTTTTGGATCTTCCAGATACAGGATCATGTCATAAGCTGACAGGGATAATTTGACTTTCTTTCTTCCTATTTTATCACTTTGATTTCCTTTTCTTGCCTGATTTCTCCAGCTAGAGTCTCCAGAACTATAATGAATAAAAGTGATAAGAGCAGACAGCCTTGACTTGTTCCCAATTTTAGTGGGAGTACTCTCAACTTTTCTCCATTCAGTATTATACTAGCTGAGGATTTGTCATATATGGCCTCTACATAGTTGAGATAAGTTGCTTTGGTTCCTGCCTTTTCTAGAGTTTTGGGTATAAATGGGTGCTGAATTTTATCAAAATATATAAAGAGGTCTCCAGCCTAAACAACTCCATAAATCAAATAGACTTAACAGATACCTATAGAATATTCCACCCCAAATTGGGTGAATTTACCTTCTTTTCAACAGAACATGGAACCTTCTCCAAAAGAGATCACAGTTTAGTTCAAAAAGGAAACCTCAGCAAATATAAAAATTGGAAATTATTCCATGTAGCATATCAGACTATGATGCCATGATTCTAGCGATTAACAGCAACAAATATATATAACAGACCCTACATGGATACATGGAGATTGAATAGTACCCTATTAAATGAAGAATGGATCAAAGAAGACATGAGAGCAGAAATTAAGAAGTTCCTGAAAGCAAATGAGAATGAAGATGCAATATATAGAAACATGGACAACTTGAAAGAACCTTTAAATGAAAAACTTATAGTACTTAGTGCCAACAGAAAAATCAGGAGAGATACCAAATAAATAAGTTTATTCTTCACCTCAAATCCCCACAAAAAGAAGAAAAAACTAACTCCATACCCACAAGAGGACAGGAAATAATCAAGATCAGAGCTGAAATAAACAAAATCAAGAGAAAAAAACAATAAAAAGAATCAACAAAACAAAGAGCTGGTTTTTTTTAAAAAAAAAACTAAATAAAATTAACAGACCACTAACCAATCTCACTAAAAGAAGGAAATAATTGAAATGAATTAACAAAATCACCAAGAAAAATGGAGCAATCACCACTGACCCCATGGAAATTCAATGGATTATTCAGAAGACATTTTGAAAAATAATACTCCTCTACATTAGATAATCTGGAAAACATGGACAAATATCTAGACACACAAAGCATACCCAGATTTTTGCAGGATGATTCCTAAACAGTCCAATAACAGGTACTGAAAGCCTTATAGCAATTAAAAGCCTTCCAAAGAGGAAAAGCCTAGGACCTGATGGATTCACTCCTGAGTTTTATCACATTTATGAGTAGGAGTGAACACCTCTTTTTTTAATTTTTATTTTTGAACAACCGTACAAATTTTTAACAAAATAATATAAAATGTGTATAGTTTCTGGATACTAGATTTACCCCCAGGAGTGCCCCCCCCCAATTTCTCACCCGTATCCCTCCCTTCCTTACCCATAATATCTCTAAAAAAGTATTAGGCTATATAACATTACACCTTATCTGGATTTAACACATAATAATAAACCACCTTTCTGAATGGCCAGGGTCTAGTTCCAACCTCCACAGATGAGTGGAGACATTCGACCCTTGGATCTCTGGGTTAAGCTGATTTTACTCAGAATAATTTCTTCCATAGCCATCCATTTACCTTAGAAGGCTGCAATATCATTGTTTTGAACTGCTGTGTAAAATTCTATGGTATATATGCACCACAATTTTTTAATCCATTCATCCAATGAGGGACATCTGGGTTGTTTCCATAGTCTAGCAATTGTAAATTGAGCTGCTATGAACATAGATATTGCTGTGTCACTATAATGTGGTGATTCTAGATCCCCTGGAAAGATACCCAGGAGTGGAATAGCAGGATCGTATGGTGGGCTCATCCCTAATTTTTTGAGGATTCTCCACACTGCTTTCCAGAGGGGCTGTACCAGTCTGCAGCTCCACCAACAGTGTGTTAGTGTGCCTATCTCTCCACAGCCCCTCTAGCATCTATATGCATGAGATCATCTTAATAGATTCAGAAAAAGCCTTCTATAAAATCCAGCACCGATTTATGATCAAAACTCCAAGAATATTGGGATCAAAGAACTCAATTTAACTATGTATATGATGAAACTTCAACTAATATAATACTAAACAGAGATAAGCTGTAATAAGCTCTCACCAGTTTTATTCAATATAGTCCTCCAGACCCACAGCAATCAGACAAGAGAAGGAAATAAAAGAATTATATATGGAAAGAGAGGAAATCAAACTATCCTTGTTTGTTGATCCCATGATCCTATATCTGGAAGATTTTCTCTAAAAAAATAAATAAACTGCCAGAAAACTGCCTATGTTTATAGACATTTAGCATATGGGCAAGCTACAAGATCAACAGCCAATTGGGCTGGATTGGTGGTCAATAGTAACAGCACTAGCCTTGCATACACAAAGATGTGGGTTTGAACTCCAGCACCACATACACAAAGAAGTATCAGAGCAAGCAAAGCCACATGAAAAATCAAATAAAATTCTCTCCCCTCCTCTCATCACTCTCTCTCTCTTAAGAAAACAGAAAAAAAAGCTCAACACCCATATATCAATAGCTTTCCTATACATTGACAATAATAGGGCAGAAGAAGAAATCAGGAAATTGGTCCCATTCACAATATCCTCAGAGAGAATAAAATACTTGAATTTAAGCCAACAAGGGAAGTAAAATACCTCTACAATGAACAATATTGAGCATTGAAGAAAGAAACTGAAGAAGACCTGAGAAGATGAAAAGGTGTTCCATGTTCTTGGTTAGGCAGAATTAATATAATTAAAATGCCCATTTTGTCAAAAACACTATATAGATTCAATTCAATCCTCACCAAGATACCAATGTTATTATTTATATGTATAGAAAAAGCAATTCTCAAATTCATTTGGAACAAAAAGAAACCCAGAAGAGGCAAAATATTACTGAGCAAGAAAGATGAAATAGGTGGTTTTGCAATACGAGATCTAAAAATATTCTTATAGAGCTGTAGAAACAAAAATAGCATTATACTGCTATCAAAAGGAATGAAGACCAATGGAATAGAATAGAAGGCTCTGAAATAAACCCACAAACCATTAAAAATCTGCTCTTTGAACAAGGGCATCAAAATATAACACAGAGTAAATATAGCCTGCTCAATAAATCATGTTGACAAAGTGGATAGCCATTGTGGGAAGTTGAAGTTAGATCCTTACTTCTCTCTCAAAAAAAGTCAAATTGAAATGGATCAACGAACTAGAAATTAAACTACCATTCAACTGTTAGATAAAAAATTAGGAGCAACACTCTAGCATATAGAAGCTGGTAATTCCTTTTCAACAATACACCCAAAGTAAAAGAATTAAAGTCAGGAATGAATGAGTGGATTTCACTAAATTAAAATGCTTTTGCTCGGCCAAGGAATTGTCACAACTGTCAAGAGGGGACTTACAGAATGGGAGATAACCGTGGCGTGTGATTTCAGCAACAGGGGTCTAATATCCAAAATTCATCAAGAACTCAGAAAACTTAATATCAAAAACACAAACATCCAATCAATAAGTGGGGCCAGAGAACTAAACAGAAACTTCTCAATAAAGGAACTTGAGCATGTCAATTAATACATGAGAAAGTTCTCGAAAACACTAGTAATTAGAGAAATTAAAATCAAAATCTGCTTTGAGATTTCACCTTACTCCAGTCGTATTGGCAAAGATGAAGAATATACACAATAACAGATGTTAGAAGGGTGGTGGTGAGATGAGAACACTAGCACAGTGTTGGTAGAACTGCTGACTGATGCAGCCACTGTGGAAACAGTTTGGAGACTCCTAAAAAATTAGAGATAGATCTACCATACGATCCAGCTATATTCTTCTGGGTATTTTCCCAGAAGATCTAGAATCTAAAATCAGTGTTCATAGCAGCTCAACTTACAGTAGCTAAAGTATGGAATCAACCCAGATGCCCCTCATTGGAGGAAGTCCTGGTGTGTGTATGTGTGTGTGTGTGTGTGTGTGTGTGTGTGTGTGTGTATGTGGTGTGTGTGTGTGTGTGTGTGTGTACATACATATATACAATGGAGTTCCACTCAGCTCTTAGAAACAACATTACAGTCTTTGAAGGTAAACTGACGGCAATTGAAGAAATTATGCTGAGTGAAATTAGCCAAACCCAAGACTCAAGGGTCAAATGTTTTCCCTTATTTGTGGAGGCTAGAGCAAAACCCAGGTTTGGGTGAAAGATAGTCAGGCTCTTATAGTTGACCTACCAAAGGGGTAGCAACACATAATCTAGGGGAATTAGAGACATGTAGGTGGGTGAGTGGGGAGGGGAAAAGCAAATGGGTGCTGAAGGAGAGGATATTCAAAGGGATCTAGGGAGACAATCAACTATATAACATACTCTTTAAATGCTCCCAGAAGCCAAATTATAATTAAGCAATCATTTATACATATATATGATTATATATCAACATTTATAAGTGCTAGAGTGGGGAAATATAGAAGTGTTTGATGTGGGGGTCACTGTGTTAGGATCAAATGCATATTGTTACTTTACATGCATTTACATTTGTACAACTCAACTCCTTAATAAAAATAGTGTATGACATTAATATATCCTCTCTAATATAACATAGTAATATATTTTTTAAATTTTTTTATTTTTGAACAACATTACAAGATTTTAACAAAATAATATAAAATGTGTATATATTCTGGATATTGCAATTACCCCCAGGAGTGCCCCCCCCAATTACCCACCCTTATCCCACCCTTCCCCTTCCCCACTATATCTCTAAAAAAAGTATTAGGTTGTAAAGCATTACATCTTATCTGGATTTAACACATGCTAATAGACCAACTTTCTCATTGTCCAGGGTCTAGTCCCCAC
>PVKS010027950.1:0-26971 GCA_004027875.1 Aplodontia rufa
TAGAATTCCACTGAATCTGGGCTTGGCTCAGCCATAACATGCTCTGGAGGTTACTTAGGGACTAAGTCACAGGCCTAGCACCTGCTGCCTGGTTTCTGGGAAGACTTGCTTCTGGAGCTACTGGAGGGCTGAACCTCCATATAATCTGACTTCCTAAGACCACTATAATGAAAAGACACATGTAAGGGCTCTGACTGAGAACCCCAGGTGAACCCTGGCTTCCTGTCATTTCTTCCAGGGGACCAGACATCACTTTAAGCTCCGAGTGTTGTGTTCGCCTCCAAATTCATATATTAAAACTTCATCACCAATGCAATGGAATTAGAAGGAGAGCCTTTAAAGAGCTGATTAAGTTATGAGGGTGGCATCTTCCATTGTGTAAGGACTCAGTGAGAAGTCAGCAACTATGAACCAGGAAGCAGCTGCTTACTAGACACTAAATCTATCAGAGTCTCGATCTTGTACTTGCAGAACTTTCTGGAGGCTGAGAAGTTCAAAGTCAAGTGGCACCGAGGAGGGTCTTCATGCTACATCATCATCCCATGGCAGGAACATGGAAGCTGGGGAGAAAGAAGGAGAAGAGTGAGGGAGGGGGGAAGAGGGAAACGGGACAAGAACCTGGGAAGGATCATTCTTTTGCCTTCTTTTTATTTTTTTAATTTTTATTTTTTGTCTGGCTGTGTTGCCCTTTCTGATCTTGAACTCTTATACTCAAGCCTCAGCTTCTCGAATAACTGGAGCTACAGATGCATGCCGCTGTGCCCAGTTTTTGAATTTTATTTCATCTCATCTTGTCTGGAATCCAACTTTCTTTGTTCTTTTCCTGCCTCTCATCTTTCTGCTTCATATTCTGTCTTGGGTTCATTGGTTTGTTTTTGCATTCTGTTGAGTATGGGGTGCAAGAGACCAATTCAGCAACTTGAGATGCAATTGGAATGCATGCTCCAATCTGCCCATCATTACCATCAAACTGGAAAAATAAACAAAATAATAGGACATGTTCCTTCCCTTGCTTTTGGGAGTAAGCAGAAGAAAAGCTTTCAGAAGACTCATTAGTCAAAAGAGTAAATGTATTATGTGCTTACCAAGGAAAAGTAAGTCCATGAGAATTTATTTTTCCTTGCTAAGCACATAATAGTAAAGAACTTTAACCATATGAACTTATTTTTCCTTACTAAGCACATAGTAGTAAAGTTCTTACAGTTAAGAACTGTACTATTTAGTTGAAGGCTAAACATTAAGCACTTCTTAACTTCAGGGAATTGTACAATAACACGTTGAGTGAATGAATGACTAAATGAATTTGAGGGCTGTACCATGCAGGGCTAACAGGGAAAAGAGCAGTTATCATGGATGGAACAGTCATAACTGCAGAGAGGAAGTACAACTGGGCTATTTAAAAAGGGAATTTCAGATCATTGGTGGTGAAACAGTATAGGATTTGGAGTGGCTATAGGTCACTAGAACTATTTGAACAACCATAATCTCACCTTCTATAAGAAGTCTTTCCCAAACATTTATTCCAAAAAACATCTCCCTTACCTCCCAACATTCTTAGTACCCTAACCCTGTTTTATTTTTTACATAACATTCATGATGACATAAATTTTTATTTCCTAATATATTATGCCATTTATTTGTCTACTGTTTAGTTTTTGTGTCTTTCACTAGAATATAAGTTCCATGAAACTAGAGGTCTTTATCTGTCTTGGTTACCACATTGTCCCCAACTGAGCTGTCTAATACAGTAGCCACTAGCTACATGTGGCTATTTATTTAAGTTAGAATTATTATTATTTTTTTTTTTAGGGCTGAGGACCAAACTTGGGGCCTTGCCCATGCTAGGCAAGCGCTTTGCCACTGAGCTAAATCCCCAACCCCTATAAGTTAGAATTAATTAAAGTTAAATAAAAATTGATTTCCTCAGTCACTTCAGATGTATTTCAAGTGCCACTATTCATGTGTGGCTGGGTAGCTATCATGTTGGATAGTGTATTAATCAGCTTTCTGTCACTGAGACAAAATACCTGAGTTATTACCTTAAAGAGAAGAAAAGTTTATTTTGATTCATGGTTTCAGAGGTTTCATAATGATTGCTTGACACTGTTGCTTTGGGCCCATGGTGACATGGTATATCATGGCAAGGGTGTTCGGCGGAGGAGGCCTGTTCAACTCACAGAAGCTGGGGAGCCCTTTACAGGGCATACCTCCAATGACCTAACTTACTTCCAGTAGCCCCCCGAAAGATCCCACAACCTCCTAATAGTGCTACAGGCTAGGAACAAAGTCTTGAACACATGGACATTTGAGGGACATTCAAGATTCAGTCTATAGGGCTGGCGATATAGCTCAGTGGTGGAGCACTTATCTAGCCTATGTGATGCCTTAGGTTCAATTCCCCAATACTATCAAAATTGAAAAACCCAACTAGAGCAGACATTGCAAATATCAAACATTTCCACCACCACAGGAAGTTATCTTGGATAGTGCTCATTTAGAGTGGTGACTCTCAACCAATATGACATGCTCAACAGATATCTAATGAATGTTAAATAAGTGAAAGTTGTTAAACTTTTCTCATTGAGCTTCCTGTTTTTTCATCTGTAAAACAAAGAACACAACAATTATAAGATTGTGAGATTCCATGAGATAATGAGGTAAAATTACTTCACACACTAGAAGCATGACACGAATGTGAATTACTATCGTTGTAATTCAAGCTTCCCTGGGCCTCAGGAAACTATTGGTACAAAGGTGATTATGTAAATAGTTAGGAATCAAATTTCAATGGCTGAGTCCTTTGTGCCTCCACCCCTATACCTGTTCCCTTTTGCTTATACAAATTACTAAAAGAAATAGGTATTTACAGGCTGTAGACTCAGTCACAGCCAAACCAAGGGGCTACAGAAACAGCTCAGCTCACCTGGACCTCCAGTGTATTGGGGCCTTTATTTCACCCATGAGCAACTTAGGGTCCAGAGTAAACAGCTGTTAATTCATTTTCTTCAGGTCTTCACTTGGGCTTCATTCCCAAGTATGCTGGTTCCCAAGGATGAATGATCCTGAGCTATGTATTGCCCTCACCCTAAGTGCCTGGACCCTGGTTCAAAATGTCTCCATTTTGCGACAAGGCCCTGACTGTTTAAATTGGCTTCTTCTGCTCAGCTGTGCTTCCTCTACATGACTGGACTAGAAGTAGCACTTTATGATCAAAGAGGTTTTCAGCTACCTTTATCTTAAAGGCAATTTCCAGGGCTTGAAACTTTATCTTCTGGACTAATCCCAGTTTTCCACAAATGATAGAACTGTGAGGTTGTTTCAGTACATAGAAAAGATGGTTCAAGAATTTATTTTTTATTTAAGTGATTATTATTCAATTTATTGAAGTTATAATATCAATATTCTTATTTAGATTTAGACAGTCATTGGCAATTCTATTTTTTTTTAAAGTACAGGAAAAATTTAGCAATCGCTTTTAAGGAGTCTTTGAATTTATGAAAATGATTTTTATTGCAGTTTAAGAACTGCATTTACAAATATACTGTATTTGATTTCCTCTGTGTATCTCAAATAGTCTGACTTAACAAAACTCCCCAAAGTACTAAATAAGTCTTATAAATCTAATAAATGAAAATTAGAAATGATCCTAATGTGCTTCTTAAGTTGTTTTAGATGTTTCAACAATGTACAAGAAATTAGGAAGATCTCATTCTAAGATATTGAGCAAATTGCTTTCTTAGCTATTCATTTCTGGGGTGGGGTGGTGTTGTCTAGGGATTGAACCCAGGGCCTTTCTCATTCTAAGCACACACTTTACTACTACGCTAGACACCCAGTCTCTCTCAACCATACTTTTGAGGGGCACAGTACTAGGGATTAAACCCAAGGGTGCTTAACCATTGAGCCATCTCTGGCCTGTTTTAATTTTTAATTTTTTTTTATTTATAGATAGGGCTTCCCTAAGTTGTTCAAGGCCTCATTAAGAAGCTGCTGAGGTTTTGAACTTGAAATCCTTCCACATCTGCCTCCTAAGCCACTGGGATTACAGGTGTAGATCACCACACCTGGCTCAATTATACATTTTAAATAACAGTTACATGATTGCCCCGAAGGCTGAATTTCTCAAACGTTAAAAATGACCAACTCAAAAAACATACTTTGTTCTTTATTCTCCCAAAGCTTTATATACCTAACTCTTAAAAGATGTGTTTAAGTCTGTTTTTTGTTACTATAACAAGTAACCTGAGACTGAGGCTGGATAATTAATAAAGAAAAAAGTTTTAGACCTAGGGTTGAAACTCAGTGGTAGAGCACTTTTCTCGTATGTGCTAGGCCCTGGGTGGAAAGAGAATGGGCAAGCAGGTACATGTGAAAGAGAGAAAGAGGGCCTAAAAAAAAATTTTTTTTTTTTAAAGAGAGAGGGACAGTGAGAGAGAGAGGCAGAGAAAGGGAGAAACAATTTTATTTAGTTTTTCACATGGCCTTCGTTGCTCCAACACTTAGTTGTGTAAGTGGTGCTGGGGTTTGAACCCGGGTCCTCACGCTTGCCAGGCAAGCGTTGAAACCACTGAGCCACTGCTCCAGCTCCTAAATTTTTTAAAGCTGAATATTTTATGGTACGGAAACACCACATTTTGCTTATTCATTTATCTAGCAATGACATTTGTGTTGCAACTGGGAATAACACTGCTATGAACCTGAAAGAACAAATATCTCTTCAAGACCCTGCCTGCTTTCAGTTCTTTAGGGCATATACTCAAAATGGAAAAGCTGGATCATACGGTAGTTCCATTTTTTTGTATTCTGAAGAACTGCCTTATTGTTTTCTATAATGGTTACTGTGTACCATTGTTGGGTACCATTTTATACTCCAAACAGTAAATCATAAGTATCCCCATTTCTGCTCATCCTAACCAACACCTTTTATTTTCTGGGTTTTGTTTGTTTTTTTGTTTCCCCTGGAAACTGGGTCTAGGAGCTTAGATCAATAAGCTATTGGCTGTTTTTGCTGCCATGGTCCTGGGTCAAAACCTCTAGAGCTGTCCTCTTATCTACATTAACAAACAAACAAACAAAAATGATTTCTCTAATGAAGGTAAAGCTATCATTGGAACCATAATAAGGGCCCCGCTTAAGGATATCTAGGATCAAAGTTCTTCAGGCTCCCAAAGGAGTGGGTCAGGCTCTCCATTTAAACTTTAATATATAATTCCCTAATTGGGAGTGCATAAGAATGTATCCATAATCTACAGTATACCATTAGAAGAATCTTCTAAGTTCCTTTTTGGTATGAGGTACAGGTATGCCCCTGTGTTTCTTTCTGGGTTTAATCTTCCTTTCCCTTCACTGATTAAATGTCCCAGATATTTGACCTCTTGAGGTACGAACTATAATTTAGTTCTTGAAACTATTAATTCCTTTTGTCCCCAAAAGTTAAGAAGGGCAATAGTTGCCTTAGTTACATTTTCCTTCTCATCTCCAGAGATTAATAAATTAGAGAAGTTTAATTCATAAACTTAGAGTTTAGTTTGTGGTAGATTCTTAAATCCTTCTAGCACTTGTTCCAGAATTTGTCCAAATAGGCTGGGTGACTCTAAATTGCTGGGGAAGGAAAGTCCATCGATATTATTGTTTCCTTCCTCCCAGTCTGAGGATCTTCCCATTTGAAAAAAAAATCTACTATCCTCAGCTAGGGGACGTGACAAGAAATCATCTTTTAAAGCTATAACATTAAACTTCCAGTGATTATGAGATATTTTCCTAAGAAGAGTGTAGGAATTGGGGACTACAGGGTGTCTATCTTGAGTAATCTGATTTATGTCTTTTAAGTCTTTTTTTTTTTTAAATAAAGAGAGAGGGACAGTGAGAGAGACAGAGAAAGAAAGAAACAACTTTATTTAGTTTTTCACATGGCCTTAGTTGCTCCAACACTCAGCTGTGTACATGGTGCTGGGGTTTGAACCTGGGTCCTTGTGCTTGCTAGGCAAGCGCCAAAACCGATGAGCCACCACTCCAGCCCCGGCTTTTAAGTCTTGGACAAGTCTATAAGATATAGGGGGACATGCAGGGTTCAAGGAGGCCATTTTAAGTAGCCCCTCTATTATAGGCTGTTACCCTAGCCTCCCTTCAAGAAGTATTGGGTCCTGTTTCCTCCTGATTGTTTCTCCTTTGTTTTTTAGTTCAACATGTATTGGTATCAACTCTAATTTCCCCCAATTTCCCTCTTTTGTCCAAACATCAGGATGAATCTTTTTTTCTTCCTTAGCAGTTAGAAGGTTAAGGGAAATTTGAATTTCCCTATCATTGAGTTTTAATCCTAACCCAAGTTCACACATTAAGTCCTGACCTAAAAGATTGGTCCCTGCTACAGCCTCAAAGAGGAATTCTACTTAGTCTGCTGGTCCTTGTATCTATCTCACTTGAGTTTTTTAAAAATGAGGACTTCAAAATTTTCCTGTTTTACTCCTGACACTAGCAACTGTTCATCAGATAATTGTGGGTTGTTATGTTAAAGAGGAGCAAGATGCCCCAGAGTCAATTAAAAATGTTATTTCTTCCCTTTTGGGTCCCAACCTCCAAATTTATCAAAGGCTCTTAGTAGGACCTCTTTGTGTAAAAGAGCCCATGACATCCCTAAACCTCATCAAAGGACATGAGGGAGTTTAACCTCTCTTCTCTTAACCATTCAGGGCATTCTTAAAATGTCTTTCTTTCCCACATTTATAACTCTTTTTTTTTTTTTTAAAGAAAATCAACAGTAACAATTTTTTTAAAAAAGAGAGAAGGACAATGATAGAGAGAGAGAGAGAGAAAATCAATTTTTATTGAGTTTTTCACATGACTTTCGTTGCTCTGACACTTAGTTGTGTACATGGGTGGTGGGGTTTGAATCTGTGTACTTGTGTATGCTGGGCAAGCGCCGTAACCACCGAGCCACCGCTCCAGCCCCCCCACATTTATAACTCTTATTCCTCTATCCTCCCTTCTGTGATTCCTTGGCCTGTTGTCTTTTACAGTGTCCTGATTGAGACCCTTTTGTTCCCTATATCTAGGACCAGAGTTTCATTGATTTACTTGTTTTGTGGTAGAAAGCATGAATTTGGCTTTGTTTCTGTTCATCCCTGTTTACATATACTTTTTGAGCCTCTCTCAATAATCCCTCCAGATTTCTATCCTTCTAATCTTCTAGTTTTTGTAATTTTCAAGCAATGTCAGGCCAGCTATTAGCTACAAAATGTATTTTTAACATTTCTTCCCCTAAAGGGTCATTAACATCTAATCTGTAATATTTTCACACTTGTTCCTTTAATCTACTTAGAAATTATTGGCCCTTCATCTTGTTGTATGTTGAAAGCCTTAGCTAAATTTTGGGATTAGGGTACTGCCTATCTTATTCTGTTTATGATGAAGACTCTGAGGTCTCTCACACGTCCCACGTTATTATTCCAGTGAGCTTCTTGATTTGGAAATTTCACATCAGGTGGTGGAACCTCAGGTCCGGCTGGATGTTCATGTTCCCAGGTCATGATCTCCTGATCATTGCCCTCTCTTCTCCACAGAATAAAATACTTACAATAGACACGAGTTTGGACGATGTGTAGAGTGGAGGGAAGAAATTGGTCTAATTGGTCAGCTACTCCATTTGGGTCCTCTAACAAAGGTTTTAATTCCTGCTTTAGGTTTCTCACCTGAGCTAGAGAGAGGGGCATTCACAAATCCAATTTCATCTGCTCCCAGAAGAATCTCTCGTAAAGGATGAAGGGTGGAGGGGAAGAAAAGGGATTTTTTTTTCCCTCCCAGTGGGAAAAGGAAATTTCGAATATCCTGTTTGCATTCCCCTTTTAGTCTAGGTTAGGAAGGTATGAAGTTGGAGAAGGAACAGAAGCCACTGCAGTCAGATCTGGTTCCTTTTTGCCCTCTATGGGAACATTCCTGGGGGCAGGAGATGAATTTTGCTCCTCAGTTGGATTAGAATTTGAGCCCCCAGGAACGGATGGTGGGGAAAGATGAGTTAAAGGGCCCCACTCATTTATTTTTTCCTTTTGAGTTTCATGGTCTTTAATAACTTTAAGAGGAGAGAGGACTTTAGGTCCCTCTCTACAATAAAAGGCATATTCTATTTCTTCCCAGTTGTTAAGGCCTTTATTACTTACACATGCTATCCATAACTGACCTATCCAATCTTCATTTGCCCTGAACTTTGGCCAGAATTTTCAAGTAAAACAATATCTTATCATCTTTGATTTTTCCTTCCTCTCTGTCTTAGGATTAACTTGCCAATATTTTAACATGTAACCCAAAGGACTATTTGGGGGAATTTCGGTGTCTTTTCCTCTGCCGGAATCTTCTTTCTCTAGATTAGAATTTTTATTTCCCATCCTTTTTTCTCCTGGGTATGATTCTGGGTTTCTGAGTCCAATTTTTCTTTACTGTAGGTCTGTTACAACCTCCTAGTTCCCCAAGCCACTACCCCTATTTCCAGTTGGTACCCTCCCAGGTCACTGGCACTGCAAAATCAGAGTTTGCAGGCTCACTTTGTGTCCCAGACATGTCTCAGATCCACTCAAACCAAGCCCTATCAGATGCCAAGACCACCAAGTTTAAGATAAATATTTCCCATCATTGGTTTGTGCACAAAAATCACTTGATCTCTGCAGTTCTGGCTTGGGCCCTTTTCCCTGCATTGCTAACCCCCATTCAACCTCAGATCCTGGTGGCCTTAGGAATCGCTGCTCCAGTCTTTGAGGTTACCTTAAAGAGATAGGGGGGATGCGCACATCCCTGGGAGAGGGAGCCTCCGGACTCCTCAGATGTCTCTTTGCCTGACTCCAGCGCCAAATTATTAGAAATACTGGGTGTGCGATTAAACAAACATGGTCAGAGGTGGGTGAAGGAGGCAAACCTTTACTTCAGTACCGAAGGGCGGAAGAAAATGTACACCAACACAGGAAATCCGTGGAATTTATTCTCAACCTGATGTAAATGTTGCCCTTCATCCTTATTGGATGGAGGAGCTCAGGGGTACAGTCTATGCAACTGGCTAATATTGGATAGCGGTGGGTACAGAAAGGTCACAGGAATTAGGCTGGTACCAAAAGAAGATCACATGAGGTAGGCTATGTTATATTACAAACTCTAAATTTGGCAGAAAAGAAAAAAAAACCATAAATCTCACAGACAACTATGGACTGAACCTCTGAAATCACGAGCCAAAGTAAACTTCTCCTTAAGTTGTTCTTGTTGGGATTTTTGGTAGTAATGTTTAGGACTGGTGTGAGCCAGGTTCAACATATGAACTTCAGAGGAACAAACATTTAGTCCATTGTAATACTTCATTGAAAATCGGTAGACCGTATGCCTGTGGTTCCATTGTTGTATGTATGTCTAATCTTCTATTTTTAATTTGGTAAAATTACAAAACATGACATTTACCATCTTAACCAGTTTAAAGCATACAATTCAGTAGTTCTGAATATATTACTTGCAACCATCACTATGGTTCATCTGCAGAAGTTTTTCCCAACTTTGAAAGGAAACTCCTGTTTTTTCTCTACTGCTACTCTCTTGATACTTCACTTCTGAAGACAGATGTTTTAACTACAACAGTTTAATTGAATTTTCCAGGAGACACCCCACTGACTGTCCGATAATTTGACATGATCCTGACACTAAGTGCCTGGAATTAGCACAGACCCTGTAGGTTAAACGGTCGGTCCCACAGGCCTGCCTCCACCCACTTCAGACACCAATTGCAAGAGGTGGGTCATCAGGTTACATTCTGTCAAGCTTGGGTACAAATCAGAGGTTCCTATGACCTCTTCAGGTTTGATAGTTTGCTATAATAGGTTATAGAACTCAAGCACATAGTTTACATGCTGTAAACTATTAATTACAAGGAATATATTAAAGGGCACAAATAGCATCCCAATAATGAAATATATAGAGTGAGTCTGAATGGTTCCTGTGCAAGGATCTTCTTTTCCTGTGGAGTTTTGGGATGTGTCACTCACCTAGCAGATAGACACATTTTTGTCCACCAATTGGGAAACTTGCTAAACCCCATCCTTTTGGTTTTTATGGAAACTTCTTTATGTAGGCCTGATTGATCAAATCATTGCCACTGGTGATTAAGTCAACATCCAGTGTCTCCCCCTCCCCATGCACTCCCTTACTCCAGAAGGTGGGGTGGAGTAAGGTTGAAAGTTCTGATCCTTCACTGCATAGTTGGTTCTTCTGGTCAGCAGCCCCTTCCTTGGGTCTTTCTGAAAAGTCATGTCATTAACATAAACTCAGGTGTGGATGAAAGGGACTTGTTATGATTAGCATAAGATATTCTTTCCACTTTTGTCACTCTTATTTGGAAAATATCAAGGTTTTAGGATCTCTGGCCAGGAACTGGAGACAAAGACCAACTAGAGTGGTATCCCAGTATTAGTTCATTTTCTATCAATGTAAAAACTACCTGAAGCAGGGTACTTTGCAAAGAAAGTAGATTTATCACACAACTTTGTTGTGTATGTGGTGCTGGGGTTTGAACCCATATCCTTGTGCATGCCAGGCAAGTGCTATAACTGCTGAGCCACTGTTCTAGCTCCCATGTATTCATTTTTTGAGATGGGGTTTTGCCAAGCTGACCTCAAACCCAAGTAGCTGGGATAACATATGTGTACCACTTGACCCAAAGTAAGGCCCAGCACTTTTTGACCAAATACCAAACTTTGTAGTTGGCAGCAATCCCCATTCCCAGGAAAGAGCAGTCACAGGGTACTCACTGTCTGCTCAACACCAGAAGATGGAAGCCATGGAGTCTGGTATACTCAGCCAGAACATCAGGGATGCCTAAGGACAGTGGCTGAATGCCCTCCCAGCAATACATGATGAGATTTCCTCCAGAAACACTCTAACAATTTAAACCTGCCTTAAATAGCATATGAAAGAATTGTAGCTCTGGAAGACTTCATTGTAGATGTGGGAACATTATTGTCACTGAGAAGGTCCTCCTAAGAGCAGAAACGGGCCTCAACTTAGCCCTTACTTCTTGGCTTACACTACAGAAAGGAATTTTAGGATGCACCAAAAGAGGCACAAACATAGATTTATTTATTTTTTATTAGGTAAATATGGAGTTACAATTGAGGGGGAAACATTGTCAAACAATCAAGAACAAATGTATATATACTTAGTTATCCAAGGCTAATGCCATGTCATGGATGCCCAGCTTGGGTTCCCTATGTTGCTGTTTCCCCCAGAAGACCCCCTGAGTTAAATGGATAAAAACATAGATTTATTTAAGAAAGCAAAGGTATTTACTTAGGAAAGCAAGCAATAAAACAGAAAACCCAAAGGGAGGAGTGTGGTGCTCGATAGTGAGATACACTTTTGGGGTCTTGGGCTCTTCTTTTAAAGGGAATTTTGTAAATAGTGAACATGGGAAGTGTGTGTGGGTTGACCTCAACCTCTTGAGTTCAGTTTTCTTAACTAAGCACAGCGTGAGTCACGTGGTCTGATACTTTCAGAATTTCTAGGTCGATGTCATCCAGTCAAAAGATAAGAGTTTGGAATATTGTTAGAGAACAATATTTTCCCCTTTGCTTCATTTGGTCTAAAGAAAATATGCTGAACAAACTAATAATTTATGTAGCTATTAATCATCTGGACTCACAAAACTATGATGCAAAGCCTTTTCCAAATTCATGCCTGGAGAAAAATAGGCTCCAGGAGTAAAGGTGAGGATGTTTATGTTGCTTCTTAGATTTTAAATTATATTTTTTCCCTTCCCTGTTAGTCTCCTACCCTATCCTTAAGCCAATTTCATCGGATGAAACATGACTTACTTTCCAATTTTCTTCAGTGAGGTTGAATATCTCTTCAAATGTTTATTGAAAATGTGTGAAATTGTTCTTACAACCTGATCACTCCTTCTGAGACTTTGTGTTTCTGACTCAGGGAAAGCAAACGGAAGGAAAAGCTACATTCATCATCTGAACCTGTCAGGTGTTGGCCACATTTCCAGCCTGAGTGCTGCCTGATCATTTTCAACTGGGTGATTGTAGCATTTCCCCTTCCATTTCTCTTGTTTGGCTATAAACTTTGGCTATAAAACTTTTGTCATGCAATATATGATGCTCTTTCCTTTTGATCCCCCAAAAGAGCCAGGCTTCAGGGCACTACCCGATTCCCTTTTTCATGTACATAAACCAAATTGGCTTCTGAAGGAGGAAGTACATTTCACCGTCGCCATGGCACACTAAAAGGAATTCATTATGTCCTTCCGTTTCTCAGAGTAGCATATCTAGAGTTTCCCCTTTCTGCTGTCCCAGAGTTCTGGAGCCTCCGTTCTCCTCTGCGAAGCAGAACGAACCACCAGTGTAAACCCAGAAATAAACCGGGCCTGATCTAGTTTATATTAAAAAGGCGTTATTGTCTTCAAATGGGTGCTTTCTCTAGGGTGCTTTAGTGGTGGAGTCCTGTGCCAGCCCGGCAGGGTCTCTTTCTACGGACACTGATTTCACGGTGCACAGTTAGAAACTGAAAAATAAACCATTGAATTACTCGAGTCAGAAGTATCTGCTCTTTCTGCTTTCCGTCCCACGTTCCTGTGAGCTCCTTGATCATTCCAGAGAGTATCGATTTAGTAAATGGTGCTCACAACCTAAATGCTCCGCCAGCATCAGGGCTGCGCACCCTGGGTGCGTACCCGACCCTCCCGCCGGGCGGCTCAGTCCAGCACCACCCGCAGCCTTGGCACCGCCCACCCGCGCGTACGCAGCCAATGGGCGCGGGGCACGCCCCCAACCCCTCGGCGCCGGGACCCGCACCGCGCTCCGCGCGGAACAGCCCCGCCCGGGTGTTGGTCTGCGCGCTCCTTCTGCCGCGTCCCTGGCCCACTCAGGCTCCTGGCCATGGCGTCCTCAGCGGCTGGCGGGGTGGTGATCGTTGGCAGGTAAAGGGCCCTGAAATGTCGCGCTGTTGCCTTTGGAGCCTGGAAGGCGCTGGGGGCGCGGTGTCCTGCGCTTGGGCCCACGCGTTGAGTCCATCGGGGAGCACCAGGGTGCTGCCCTGCAGACGGGTGGGTGCGCCAGTTGCCCGCCCTCCAAGGGGCCCTTCGCCCTTGTATCTCTTCACCAAGCTGGCTAGGCTGGGACAAGCGCCTGGGTCAGCGGCGGTGTCAGAAGAAGCACCTTACAGAGTGCAAACTGGTTAAACTTGGTGCTGATTTACCCCGAGGTTCCGAAAGCCGACAGAGCGGTTGCAGTGCAGTTCCTGGGAATCTATCGAATGATGCCCCGCCTACCAGCTAGTCCATTCGGACGCGCACGGCCCTGAGCATAAGGAAACAAGTTCTGGCACGATCCTGCGAGAACTGGGTTCTTATTCACAATGTACGAATGAGAAAACTGAAATGAAGAAACGTACCCAAGGTCATTGTAAATGATGGAGATGGGACTAGCCCAGAAAAGGGGCGGGGGGGCGGACTTCCAATGCATGCCTGTCAAGGCTGCCTACAGGGCGCACGCCTCCAGTTAGTAGATAGCTGCAGGCTACAACAGGTGTTCAGCGAACACACCTGATAATCCTAATTTGTGGACTGGAGTTTCCGAGAGGGCAGGCCTGATCAGTTTAAAAGGTTGTATTCCATCCAAATAGATTTCTGGTGTGTGATCCCACGCCGAGTTTTTTTTCTTTATTATTTTCAGTTAAAAAGGGAAGGCTAGCTTCTCATAACAGTTCTATCAACGTGTACTACTACTTCACCAATGATAATTAAAAGCACTCTTTTGGTGGGGGCTTTGTTTGTGCCACTGAGACGTTGGTTGGCCTCTCTGAACCTCCCTCCCCCCAATAAGGGAACCGTGCCTGGAGACCAAATCCAGGGTTCTTCCTGACATCAGGATTCTTGTCAGCTTTCCCCCTCCCCCCTTCTTTCTTACAAAGAAATGGAATTAACTCTGCCTTTGTCCTTTCCAGGCCCAAGGGTGCTTGAGGTTGAATAGTGAAGGAGTATAAAATAGTGCACTTTGCACCTGTGGTAGTAATTATGCCTGTCTTGCAGTTTTAGTTACAGAAGGTCAAGGGCTAGAGTTTTGCATGCCTTGCAGTAGTGTTCTGCACCTAAGAGATGTTAAGTACATTTTTAAGTTGATTCTACCTGCTCTGGTTGTGTGCAGTTCAGTCTCCTGAGAAGAAGCTGCAATTGGCTGTCAGTTAATTTCTGATTCCCTAAGGGTGTATGACAGTCTCTAAGGACAACAGGAATTAACTGGGGCCTCAGTTTGTTTCTTTTCTTTCTTTCTTTTTTTTTTTTTTAACATGATTGAACCCAGGGGCATTCTACCACTGAGCTACATCCGCAGGCCTTTTTATTTTCTTATTTTGAGACAGAGTCTTGCTAAATTGCTCATGCTGGCCTTAAGTTTGTGATCCTCCTGCCTTAGCCTCCCGAATTTCTGGGATTATAGTCATGCACCTCCACAGCCAGCTTAAATCAATTTTATTCCTTACCTTTTCTCCCCAGGTACTTTGCTGCCAAGTAAAGAATAAATGTGCATCTGCATTAGACTTTTATAGTAATTGAGATTTATGAATTTCAAAGTTTTAAGGCAGATCAGATCAGGATGGTAAGAACCTTAGATTATGTCATTCGCTCTTGTTACATGTGCCCAGGTATCTAGTAGTTCAGAAAAAGTTATGATGTCTTTGGCTCTAAAGACAGGAGGCTAATTATATTTGAGCTTCATGTAAAGTAGTACTGGGGCTAAGAAAGCTGAGGGGAAACAAAAGCAGGGAACTTCCCAGCTCTGGAGTGGTGCCCTCTGAACCCTGTACCTGTTTATAGATTAGTCCTATAGAGTCCCCCTTCCTTTGCTCACTCTTCTCCTCTCTTCCCTGCTTCTTTGTCTTGTACGTTGCTGCCAGCCCTAACATTACAAGCTTTCAACTCCAGTGCCTGTTAATTTTCATAGTTTAGTTCCAAGTTTTAGGAGAGGAAATCTGATGGGTTCAATTCCTCTAGGCAGGCTAGGCCACAGAAGGCATGCTGTGCCAATAAGCCATTTGATTGGCTGCTTTAGGTCAGGTGTTCACTTCATTTTCAGTGTCTGAGTGTGTGGTTGTGTGGGACACCAGCCATTCCTAGTAGTCAGCTTTCTTTATTTTTTTAATGCTGGGTTTGAAGCCAAGGCCTCACACATTCTAAGCACTCATTCTGCCATTGAGCTACTCCCCCACCCAAGAAGTCAGCTTTTTGCTATTGTTTCTCTAAGCAGAAAACAGGTATGTATAAGCCCTGAAACCTATTACCTATTATGCTAAAAATAAATCTATTTTACCTTTAATGCCTGTTACTAATTTTCTCCAAACTTTTTTTAAAGAAAGAGGGGACAGTGAGAGAGAGAGACAGAATCCATTTTTATTTAGTTTTTCACATGGCTTTCGTTGCGCTGAGACTTCATTGTGTACGTACATGGTGCTGGGGTTTGAACTTGTGTACTTGCCCATGCCAGGCAAGCGCCGTAACCGCTTAGCCACCGCTCCAGCCCCTCTCCAAACTTTTTGTTATAAAAATTTTTAAACCGAAAAATGTTTGAAAATGTGGACAAAGAATACCCACATACCCATCTCTGTATTCAACAATTGTTAAAGATAAGTTTTTTTGTTATGTAGATTGAGCATCCCTAACCTGACATTTGAAATGCTCCAAAATCTGAAACTTTCTGAGTGCCAACCTGATGTCACAAATGGAAAGTTCCACACCTGACCTTGTGTGATGTGTGGTAGTCAAACTATATGTGTGCCAACAATGTATAAATTTTTCTTCAGGATGTGTGTATAAGGTATGTATGAAACATAAATGAATTTTGTGTTTAAACTTGGTTACCATCCCCAAGAGATCTTATCATATATATGCAATTATTCCAAAACATGAGAAAACTTGACATACTTCTGGTCACATTTTGAACAAGAGATACTCATTATGAATTTGCTGTAAATCATGGGTACAATAGGCATACATTCTGAGAAGGGTGTCACTGTGGAACAATGTAGAATACACATGCACAAACCTAGATGGCATAGCCTAGTACTCACCCATATCTATATATGATGAACAAAAGAACATGAGATTAAATTAAGCACAAGAGAAAATGATGCAGTCAATAGATGCGTTAAATCAGATATATATGAGGCCGCTGCTGGCATCACACAGCATAATGTTTGTGAATTTTTTATAATTATAAGGAGTACATTCTAAAACACTGATAAAAAGTATGCTAAATACACAAACCGGTCACAAGTCATTTATTATCATTACCCAGTATTAGCTGCTGAACATAATTTTATGAGCCTATAGTTTTATGTGGCTGGCAACCTAGTAGGTATATTTACACCAGCATCACCACACACATGAATAGTGCGTTGCTCTGAGACGTCACAAGGAATGTGATACTAGGTGATGGGAAGTTTTTAGCTCTATTATAATCTTAGGAGATCACTCATTCATTCATTCATTCATTGACTAAAATATGTGGTGTGTGACTATATATAATTCAGTCAGTTCTGAATAGTAGATGGTTTCAAATTTCTTTTTGCTAATATAAATTCTATTGTGAATGAATATCTTTGTGCATTTCCAATTTTAATCTAAGGTAAATTTCAGAAGTAAATTCTGAATTTTTATCCAGGTTGTTAGACTGCCTTACAGATAATTTATACCAGTTCTCCTCACTGCTATGTACAAGTGTCAGTGTTCTTATTTTCTGTCATTCTGAGATTAAACACACACTGTTTATTTGCTAGATGGATAAGAGGTTTTTGTTTTTGGTACCGGGGATTGAACCCAGGGATGCTTACCCACCACAGAGCTATATCCCCAGTTGTTTTTATTTCGTATTTTGAGATAGGGTCTTGTTAAGTTGCTTGGGGCCTTGCTAAATTGCTGAGGTAGGTTTTGAACTGCAATCTTCCTGCCTTAGCCTCCCAAGCCACTGAGATTACAGGTCTGTGTACCACCTTACCCGGTGATTGATGATTGATAGTTTTTATTTACTATTTATTAGAGTTAGGCAATAGCTTATTTTTACAAATTAACCTTTAATTACTTGTTCACATACTTTATTCAGGTTTCTGCCCCCTTCTATGTGGTACATTCATCTTTCCTTCTGGACTTGTAGAAAATTTTCCATATTTATATTTGATAAATATTGCTTCCTTTTGGATACTTGTTTTATGTTGATTTTTGGCCATAAACAGAGTTAATTTATTTTTAAGCCAATATTCAAACATGAGGAACGTAAGATAAAGGATAGAATTACAACACTGGATAGTTGGTTAAGTCACTCTGCCCACTAGAAACCATAATTAGCTGAAAACACAAGTCACTTATGTAATCAAATGTTCTAGTAGCAGCATTAAAAAAGTAAGAAGTACTAGGTAAAGCTAGATGCATGCCTATGGTTCCAGCTATTTGGAAGGTTGGGGCAGGAGGATTGCTTGCGTTTAGGAGTTCAAGGCCAACTTAGCCAACAGAGCAAGACTTTGTCTCAAGAAAACAATTGAAAATTTTTATACCACATTTTATTTAATATATCATCAAAGTGATATTTTCCAACAAATATTAAATTTTATTAGTGAAATAGTATGCTTTTTTAGCATTGTCTTCAAAGTCCAGGATGTATTGAATACTTACAGCACATGTTTTAGTTAGCTTTTTTGCCACTGTGACCAAAAGAAGTGACAAGTTTTAGAAGAGGAAAAGTTTATTTGATGTATCCAGAGATCTCAGTCCACTGACAACCAGCTCTATTGCTTGGGCCTAAGAAGAGGCAGAAGAACGTCACAGTGAACAGGTGTGGTGAAGGAAAGCAGCTCAGAACATGGTAATCGGGAAGCAGAGAGCACTCTTGCTCACCAGAGACAAAATAGAAACCCAAAAGGCACACTCTTCCAGCCATACCCTGCCTGCTTCTACCCTGTTAATTCCTATCAATGGATTGGATTGGTGCATCGATGGTGTTAAAACTCTCATAACCCAATCATAACCCACCTCTAAACTTTCTTGTACTGTCTTGCTCATGAGCTTTTGGGGGCCACCTTAAATATAAACCTTAACAACGCATCAGCTGAGATGGGCTTAACATCCCCCATGGCTAATGGGCTACCACACTGAAGAAGGTTGGTTTAAGCAATGATAACAACCTTTTCTGAAAAAGCTTCCTTCTGCCCCCATTTTTAAATTCCCCTTGCAAAGCAGACTCCTTTAAAAGTACTTATGGAGCAGGAGGATGAGTAGTAAAGTGTTTGCCTAGTAGGCATGAGGCCCAGGGTTCCATCCCCAGCACTGGAAAAGAAACAGCTTATTTTTAAAATGCAGGTGGAGATGTGAGAGTTTTGCTTAATGAGACCCAAGTGGAAAGTCTTTGACCTTCAGCTGTTAAAGACCAATCAAGGGACTCCACCTTTCTGCCTCTGAATAGCCTGAGGCTTTCTTCATCCCCCCCCCCCCATCCTTGGCATCTTTTTCCTCTGATGCTTTCCTGTTCACCATGTGGCTGACTCATGATGTAAGAGGGGACCAAGTAAATAGAGGAGACTGATGCCATGCGGGGGAAGGTTTTTACAGGTAGAAATGAGATGGGCCATCTTGTGGAGATGTGTTAGTTTCTTAAGCCAAAATGTGGAAAGGAAGATAATTTTCTTTTTAAAAAAAAATCTTTGTGGATTATGTCATAGATACAGCAAAATAGTGAATGTCTCAATGAGTTATCATGGAGTGAATATACCACTCTCAACCCACAATGAAAATATTCTTCAGTCTGAAGTTAGACTCCATTAAGGATTTCTTTTGTGGTTAAATAAGTCATTATTTTGATAATAGTGTTAGAAAAGAAAAGTGTTTAAAGGCGATTGCTGGTCATTTGGAGGCAATTGTGAATGATCATTGACCTATAGGTATCTCTTGGTATCCGTGGGATTGGTTCCCAGGTTGCTGAGAATACCATATCTGCTCATGTTCTAGTCCCTTAGGTAAAATGGTGTTGTGTTTGCATAGAATGTGTACAACCCTCCGGTATAGATTACTTATAATACTTAACACAATATAAATGCTATGTAAATAGTTGTTATTGATTGGGGACACAGCTCAGTCGTAGATTATTTGCCTAACATGCTCAAAGGCTTGGCCTAGATCCCCAGCACCCCAAGAAAAGAATAATAAGCTGTTATGTTATATTGCGTAAGGAATACTGACAAGAAAAAATGTCTGAACATGTTCAGTATAGATGCAGCTATTCCCTCCTTAGTATTTCAGTCCATGGAAATGGATGGCTGATTGTATATTCTTGCTGTCCAAGATGGTAGCCTCTATCCCATGTGGATACTGAGTACTTGAACTGTGTTCAGCTCTAGTACTGCTGATGTTTTAAACCTGAGTTTTAACATTTATTTGATTTTAATTTTAATTTAAATAGCTGCATGTGGCTAGGGTATACTGTATTGATCAGTACAGGTCTAGAATTCTGAGAGTGTAACTAAAACTTCATATGTATATAGTGTGTTCATTTTATATTGTAAAAGGTTTCATATTCTAGAAGAATATTGGTTTCATATTCTAGAAGAATATTGAGTAAATGGGGCTATAATCCTATTCATTTATCCAGTGGAAGTGATTTTAATTATGTTCACAACAAATGGATTCACATAAGATACTTTCAACAAGATGGTTAACCTCTCTGTGACCCCTTGAATAGATTTGAAGCTTAGCTCCAGTGAGCATTGTGTGAGAGCTTTGAAGCTTAGCCAGCACTTCTGGGGCATTAGAGGGTTTTCAGACCAATAAGAAATGTGCCAAGCTCTTCATAAGCTTGGGCTAGTCCTAACAGAAGCGGTTGGTGTCTGGGTGACACACCTTCCATGTTCACAGTGGCAATGGAAGATCAGCTGAATGAGAGAGAGCATGGGGGGAATATTTCCTGGATCCCACCCTGAGACTTCTCTAGCAGGTGCCTTGCTCCAAAACAGCTTTTATTTTTTTAATTAATTGTGAATTTTTTAAAGAGAGAGGGACTGAGAGAAAGAAAATCAATTGTATTTAGTTCTTCATGTGGCTTTTGTTGCTCCAACACTTCATTATGTACATGGTGCTGGGGTTCGAATTTGCATCCTAGCACATGCCAGGCAAGCATTGTAACCACTGACCACCGCTCCAGCCCCCCAAAACTGCTTTTAACTTTGAGACAAACTTACCCTCCTCTCCTCTGCTCTGAGGGGTCACATCTGTTTGAGTGCTAAAAACATAGTCTGCTACTGTTTTATGGACGCTGGGAGAGGACACCAGTCTCCTGGATCAATGACAAAGGACTTCACTATCCCTGGCACATCAGGTGGCATTGAGCATCATGTGGACATACCTCATTATGCTTTGCTTTTTTTGGTTTTTACAGATTTTGAGGTTTTTTTTTTTTTGAGGTTGAGCATTCATTGATCATTTTTCCAACAGCTTTTAATTGTTAACATTTTTTTAAAGCAATGAAGTACTTTTAATTAAGGGATGTACACTTTTTAAGACTTAATACTGTTGTACACTTTAAGACTACTATATCGGGGCTGGAGTGGTGGCTCAGCAGTTACAGCGCCTGTGGCACTTGCCTGGCATGTGCAAGGATGCGAGTTCAAACCCCAGCACCAAGTATTGGAGTAGTGAAAGCCACATGAAAAATTAATAAAATTGATTCTCTCTTTCACTGTCCCTCTCTCTTAAAAAAAAAAAAGACTACAGTATTGTGTAAATTCAACCTCATTTTTGTGTGTGGTGCTGGGCATTGAGCCCAGGGCTGTGAACACTCGGGTCAGATACTTGACCACCGAGCCTCATAAACATAACTCTGATATGGGAAAACTGTAACTTGCTTTATTGTGAAAATAGCTTAATTATGGTGATCTGGAACAGAACCTGCCATATCTCTGAGGCATGCCTATATTTGCATTGGTTCTCTTTCTCCCAGTCCCCTGGGAGCGCATCAAGGCCCTGTGTGGATTTCAAGAGAATACTGAACCTAGAGAGCCCCATGTTCTTACAGTAAGCAATCAGCAATTCTATTCCTTGTCCTCAAGGAACACATTGATTCATCCCTCAAGGTCTTGTGCTGCATGCATAACTCTCAAAAGTGCAAGACATGTAAGAGCTCATGAAAAAAAGTCTTCCAACACTGAATACCTGGCTCTGTCCACACATCCCCCTGGACACCTCCGAAGTGGGGGATATATTGCTGCTATTATATTTATTAGACTAGGAATTAATACCTGGATCATATTTTCAGAAGTTTCCAACTTAAGGAACTCGAAAGACCTTCACTGGTTTGTCTTTGAATTGTCTGAGGAATTCTGGGGACAACTTGTGGATGAGGTGCAACTTGCTTTTGACATTCTAAGTAGAATTGGAAATTTTCAAGATCGAAAGAGAAGTGGGGCCCAATCCAACCATCCAATGAGCATTTGATGCCACTGTGCCTGCCAGTGGTTATCCTGCTTCTGTTCAGGTATCTCCAGTTTCAGTGCTTTTTCTGTCTGTCTGATTATGAGGACCACCTTTTCCTGGCCAAAATCAAGCATCAGTATAAGAGTCAAGCAATGGAAATAGGTTCAGTAGTCCCAAATCAGCCTTATTCTCCCTGCAGCTTACTGATTGTCCTTCTCCAGGGGACCAGACCCTGTAGCATGCAAACACAGAGTCTTCCTTCGACATTGACCCCGTCTCTCCCTTCTGGTTACTGCCACATTTCCTCTCAAAACTTAGGAAAATTATCTGTATTTTATCTCCAGTTCCTTTCTTCCCATCATCTCTCTCTTGACTTTGTAGTATGGAAAAATTTCAAGCCATATTAAAGTTGAGAGAACAGTACAACGAACTCTTATGTACCTGTCCCCTGCCTCAACCTCAATAGTTATTAACACAGCTAATCTAGTTTCATTTATATTCCATTCTCTGAATTATTTTGAAACAAATTCCAGACTTTGTATCATTTCATCTATTGAGTATATCAACATGAATATATAAGTTACAACTTTTCTACAAATATGTAACTACAGTATAATCATGTGCAAAATATTAACGCAATTCCTTAAAGTATCTCCTCTGCATTCAAAATTTCTGATTCTCTTTTATTTTTAATACCTGGTTTGATTGATTTAAATGTCAGATAAGGCCCACATATTATATTTGGTGATGTTGTTTCTTTCGTTTTTTAAATAGAGGACAGCGAGAGAGAGAATCAGTTTTTATTGAGTTTTTCACATGGCTTTCGTTGCTCTGACATTTAGCTGTGTACGTGGGTGCTGGGGTTTGAACCTGTGTACTTGTACATGCCAGACAAGCGCTGTAACCGCTGAACCACCTCTCCAGCCCCTCTTTCTTTCTTTCTTTTCAAGAAAGAGAGGGACAATGAAAGAGAGAGAATTGATTTTATTTAGTTTTTCATATGACTTCCATTGCCCTGACACTTCGTTGTGTAGCTGGTGCTGGGGTTTGAACTTGTGTCCTTATGCATGCCAGGCAGGCGCTGTAACTGCAGAGCTGCTGCTCCAACCCTGATAATGTTTCTTGATGCTTTCAAGCTATAAATTTCTCATACCTCTTAAAATTTTTTGAAGTTTTTTTCAACATGAGTCATTTGTCCTGTATAAATGTATAAAAAAAAGAGTCAATTGTCCTGTGTAATCTTCCATAATGTAGATTTTGCTGAATATATCCATATGGTGTCATTTACCATGTTCGTCTAATCCTTCATTTCTAGAGACTGGTAGTTAGGTCCAGGGGTTCATTTTATCTTAAACCCACCCATAAAAAGGCTTTCCTTGATACTAGGTCATAAAAAGTGCTATTCACATAGTTCCTGCTCCCATTCATCCTGTTAAACCCAGTGGCCATTTTTAGTCCAAATCCTCCTTGATCACTGAATTTTGACCCAGATGGAAATCTCTTCTCCTTCAGGCTCCCTCCACTTCCTGACCCTCTAATCTGATTGTCTTTCCCCATTGAAGTTGGAATATCACAAGTCTCAGTTCTTTATCAACATTCACTTCCATAGAGATCTCACTCCTCTCACACTGTTTAATACCCCACATTCATGTTCCAGTCCAGACTGTGGATCTGAACAAATTTATACCCAGTTGTTTTGCTTGGCCTACTTGTTAAACACCTTGAAATTAAAATACTGTATTGATCTCTTGATCTCTTAAAGTCTTCTATAGAATTAGTGACATCTCTACCATTTCCTGCTTTCCAAAAGAAACTTTGCATCGTCCATAATTCTATTACTTTTCACCCCCTACATGGAACTCACCAGCAATTCTTTTTAGCTATACCTTGAATATATTGTTTATTCAGAATTCAGCTGACCACTGATGATCTCTTCTATTTGCATCTTGTTCCAACCTACCATCAAACCTTGCAACTGGCTCTGAACTCCTAAGTGGTCATCTTATTTCCACCTTTACCTGTCTTTAGTATAGATGCTGCTTGACTTACGATGGGGTCACACCCAATGAGCCATCATAGGATAAAAATATCAGAAGTGTAAAATGCACTTACTACCTCCAACCTACTGAACATCATGACTTTGCATAGCGCTGGAGAGTTTGTTGTCTTCCCTTGTGATCTTGGGGCTGACTGGTAACTGTGGTCACTGCTACCACTCAGCATCATAAGAGAGGTTTGGATCTTATGGCACTAGCCTGGGAAGAGATCCAAATTCAGAATTCCAAATATAATTTCTACTGAATGTCTTTTGCTTGTACTATCACAAAGTCAAACCATCACAAATTGGTCACTGTATATATCCTATCTATATTCATACACACACATATATGTACATATATTATTGGTTCAACATCATCTTACTTACTGAAGGGATTCATGGCTTCACATTCATATATGTATACGTAATAACAGAGTAGCTTAAACACAATCCTTGTCCAGGATCTCCCCACCACTTCACCTGCACCCTGATCTCATCTGTCCTCTGTAATTCCCCCATGTTATAGATATAAATGACCATATGCATGTATTTTATTTTTCATTTTTTAAAATTTATTCAGAAATTTATTTGTTGAACAATCAAACAAGATTCTAACAAAATAATATCTGTATAAATTCTGAAAACTAGATTTACCCCCAAGAGTCCCCCCCAATTACCCACCCTTATCCATCCCCCCTCTTCCCAATATATTTTAATTATTGAGATTGTTAGATTTATATGCAAGGCCCTAAGTAACTTAGCATGACCCTGTATCCAAATAAATAAAAAATAAAAAAGGCTGGGGATGTGGCTTAGCGATTAAGCCCACCTGGGTTCAATCCCAGTACCCAAAAAAAAAAACAAAAAAAGTCACTAGAAAGTTCCTTTTAAAACTTAAATCAGTTCATGTTTTTCATCTAAAACATTCTATTAGACACCCATCTCACGTGGTAAAAATCCAAATCCCTCTGTGGTGTCTGAGGCCCTATATATGTAACCAGCTCACCTTCCCTTGGAACTCATCCCCAGCCACCCTCTCCCTCCACCTCCACTCCAGCTGCACCAGCCTTGCTCATTTGGAACTTTCAAGCACTCTCTTCCTGCTCAGGACACTTTTTCCTCCCCCCAGATGTTCTCATGGCTTGGCCTTTCACCTTCTCCAACTCTGCTAAAATGTTACCTTCCCAGTGAGACAGTCCCTGGTGGTGCTTTTAAAATTTCTCTGCCTTCCGGTCTCTCTTTCCTGCTTGCAGTCCCTCTTGCCATTCTTTTTTTTCCCTAGCACTTTTACATATTTGCAATAAACTAGACTTAGAGCCCACTGTAAACTCTTGGCATCCGGCACTGGCATCAGTGCCTGGCACACACTAGGCACTCTACCTACTTCTTGAGTAAATGACCGTTGCCTTCAGATTAACCCTATGGGAAGAGCCTGCTGTTATCTAGTGTTCGTAACTGATGCTTGTCAGCATTTTTGCTGTCAACAACTAACATTTATCAAGCTCTACAATGTGCCAGGAATACAAAGGTGAGCAAGATAGCTCCTGGTGCCTAGAGCTTACCCTATTGAACAAATAAACAAGTTCACACAGTGGACAAGCGTTGCTTTTCCCCAGAGTCCCTGTGCAAAACACACTTTGGTCCTTTCTTACACACTTAGATATCCTTTATGAAAAATCTAACAGTTCACAATAAGCAAGAGCCTCCCAGACCTAGAGGTTAGGATGGAAGTGACATCTTTCATTTGTCATTTTCCCCCCTGCATCTTCATCCCTTCCTGTGTATGCCTACATGTGGACTGCCTTACCAGGTTTTTTTTTGCTACATTAATATGGTACAATATAATTAATGAACCAACACCTTATCATTTATTAATAATAGAGTTTATTAATAGTTAAATAATACTGGCTATTAGTGAATCAATATCTGATCTTAGTTTTTACCTGATGTCCTTTTTCTGTTCCAGGATACCAAATTACATTTACAGTTTGCCCTTTGTATCCTTGGGTTCCATATCTGTTGATTTAAGCAATAGTGGATTGAAAATATGTGCAAAAAAATTGTCTATACTAAACACATACAGACATTTTCCTTGTCATTATTTTCTAAACAATATAGTATTGTTGGGGCTGGAGCGGTGGCTCAGTGGTTTCGGCGCTTGCCTTGCAAGCTCGAGGACCCGGGTTCAAACCCCAGCTCCACGTACACAACTAAGTGTTGGAGCAACTAAGGCCATGTGAAAAACTAAATAAAGTTGTTTCTCTTTCTCTGTCTCTCTCACTGTCCCTCTCTCTTAAAAACAAACAAACAATATAGTATTGTTTACATTGTGTTAGGTATTATAAGTCATTTAGAGATGATTTAAAATCTACAAGAGGATGTACATAGGTTATATGCAAATACTATTTGATTTTATGTAAGGAATTTGAGCATTCTCTGGGCTAGGAGGAAGGGGTCCTAGAACCAATTCCTCATTCATACTGAGTGACAGCTCCTCTTGTTGTTCTCTTGTGATTCCTCTGTGACAGTTTCTCAGGCTTCTCTTGCTTTTTGATGGCCTTAACAGTTTTTTTTTTTTTTTTGAGAGGATGAAATAGAGTTAACTTTATTTTATCATCTGGCCTTTGTTTCTCTGACACTTAGTTGCGTATGTGCTGCTGGAGTTTGAACCCAGGTCCTTGCACGTGCCGGACAAGTGCTCCAACCACTGAGCCACCGCTCCATCCTTGACCTTGACAGTTTTGAGGAGTACTGGTCATGTAGTTGTAGCGTATCCCTCTGTGGAGATTTGCCTCATGTTTTTCTCATGAGTAGGCTGGGATTATGGGAGGAAGACCACAGAAGTGTATTTCCATTCTCGTCACATCATAGCCAAGTAGCCTATCATATCATCATACCACTCGTTGTTGGTAGTAACCTTGACCACCTGGCCACGGTTGTGTTTGAGTTTCTTCCACTGCAAAGTTTTTCTTTTGTTTCCTCTTTCTACACTTTATTCTGTGTAAAAAGAAGAATGGTACAGGTGTAAAATCAGGCGGAGATGTTTAATGGGATTTGCTGCTCCCAACCCAAATTCACCTGTGCCGCCATAATGAGGGCAGGTATGGGAAGTGATGGCAGGGAAAATGGCCCTGGATCTTCACCAGGCAGCTGATTTTATTTTTTATTAGAAGTATATAGAAATACAGTTGAGGGGGAAACATTATCAAAACATTAGCAATCAATCGATATAAACTTTGTTATCCAGGGGAAAAGCCAAAACATGGATGACCACCTTGGGTTTCACCTGTTGCAGTTTCCCCCAGAAGAACTCATGTGTTAAATGGGTATCTAGTGGAGGAATGACATCTGCTTCTGGGATGGTTCCCCCATCTTCCCAATCTCCAGACTCCCATGAGTTCTTCATATACCCTCCCCCCTCCCCATCCCCCTCCCTACACCTCCAAGTATCCTAGAGAGCCATC
>PVKS010027951.1:0-26967 GCA_004027875.1 Aplodontia rufa
GATACTAGAGTGTTAAATAGATTATATTACATAGAAAAACTATTCTTATGCAAATAATGAAATAAAGCACTAGGGTGATAGTAGATATATAATTCATAATTTTTCTGCAATTTATATTTTCAGCATTCCATTTGTTTGGCCCAATATTTCCAGGTTCTCTTCATCCATCAATTTATCTATAACTGAAACATTTACTTATGTGTGTGTGTGTGTGCGTGTGTGAGACAGGGAGAAAGGGAGAGAGAGAGAGAGAGAGAGTTAGTCAGTCATAGACACAGAGATAGTGTGAAATTTGGCATTCCTTTGCTGGTTTCTGCCAAAACTAGGCAAGGAGTTCTGCCCATGCTGATCCTCAGAGCACCCCTGGCATGACATTTCTCTTCATACAAGGTGCATCTTGAGCAGAGTGGATGTGGGCTTGAGTGGTAGAATGGGTCTGTGGGAAAAGGAAAGTGATGTTTGTGGGTATGTGGATGAGGTATGAAAGTTATGACTCTTGACCAAAATTCTATCCATTATCACCTTTTTAGAAATGTATCCACTACACTGTTTACAATCTTGTATCCTCTATGATCCTACATTGAAACCTTAGGGATTCTATTCTTCATACCCAGGTAGCCCAATATTGATTTTCTCAGAGACCTCTTCCTCAAAAATTGAAGAACCTAGTCCCACTTCCTCAGAGACCTTGACCCAATGACTCAATTTCCTCTGTAATAGTTAAAGAATCTTTTAATACTGAAACAGTGGCAGGTGTTTTTTTTAATTATCTACAGATATTCATAAATAATTAAACAGCTTAAAAAAACCCAAATATTCTATTCAGATCCCAGAATTGCAGACATATCCATGCTGGAGGATTAGAGTAGAAGACAGGTTATTGGGAGGAATTATTTTCTCTAGTGCTCTTTAATGGGTTGGTTGAACCCACAGAGGCAGAACCTGCAGCTACAAAGGAACAACTGAACTCATATTACCCCTTGATGATGAAGCTGGAATCTAGAATGCAGATCTTACCATCATGGGAAATATCTATAGTGTCCACTTGTTACCTAACAATCCAATCAATAAATGGGCCAGAGAGTTAAACAGAAACTTCTCAACAGAGGACAGTGGGCAAGCCAATGAATACATGAGAAAATGTTCTAAATCACCAGTAATGAGAGAAACGCAAATCAAAACTGTGTTAGGATTTCACCTCACTCCACTTGTTGAAAACATGAAAAGAAAACAGAGATGGCTTTTTGAAATGTCAAGACGCCCTTAGGAAACGTGGGATTTTTATCACATAAGTCATTTAACTCAGTGGCTAAAAAGGTGCTCGACAATATTAACCACTTAGGAAATAAATATAAAATAATAATGAAATGATTTGCATGCCAATAAAAATCTATGAAATAAAAAGGAAAGAATACTGATCATTGGTGAAAATATGGCATACCCAGAAATCTCATGCACTGTGTGTGCAAGCATAAATTTGCTTAACAATTTTGGAATAGTGTTTGGCTTAGCAGTAACTGCTAAAACTGGGCAAAAAAGCATGTCATATGACCCACAATCCAACATATATATAAAATGTATTCCACACAAATGTTGACTAAAACACATGTCCAAAAAAAGCAGCTAAGAGGGGCTCCTATGGGAAATTCTGAAGATGTTGAAATACTCTGTTTTTTAATCTAGGCTGTTAAATTATTTTCAGTTTGTGAAAATACAATTGATATAGATACCTTTTAAGAACCATATTATACGATTCAATAAAACATTTACTTTTATTTTTTAAAGTGTTCTTTTACATCAGAGAAAAACACTTCATCTGAACAAATCTGGCATTCCCACAGTGTATCATACACATTAAAACACTAGTAAGGGAGGGGATACTTAATAACAGTTGAAAATTAAATAACTGCTAATACTTATTAGAGTCAGCAAACAATTCTAGGGAAAATGACAGACTATTTAATTATTCACAAAACAACTGCCCACTTTCCTCTGGGCATACCTAAAGAAAAACAGTCTCATTTCTCTTGTTGGGTATGAGGTATGTGACTGTTATGACCAGTGGGATGCATGAGATTTGTTTATCACCTGCAGGCCCAATCCATGAAAGCCCACATTACTCCTTCACCTCTCTCGCTTTGGCAAAGTCAGAGGATTAGGAGGAAGAGTCTAAATCTTGCCAAATCTTGTAGCAACCAGAAATCTCTCTTCTGACTCAATCTGGACACAACACAAGAAGTAATCAAAGGCACTGTGAATATCCACTGAAAGTCTGGGTTGCTATAGCAGCAAGTCTGTCCTTGCACTGGCACAAAAGCCAATTCAGTAAGCAAAAATAGCTACAAACAATTAAAAAAGAAGAGAAAGGATCCAAGTTCATCCCAGTGCAGAAACATCTGGTCCCAAATGCTCCAAATGCTTACAATACAGGCAGTCTGAGCCTAACTGGTAGAAGTTCAAGATCATCAAGGAACACATTTATTCAGAGAATTCTGTGCAAAGATTGTAACTCAGAATAAGACAAACCAGCCATTTCCTCCTGGATTTAAGTATGTAGATTCCCTTGATCATTGGCAAAATCCCTATTGTATATTCCTGGACAATGCAGTGTCTTCAAATCATGGATTACCTTAATTCATTTCTGTTAATTCAGCTCAGGTTCATCTGAAAGAGTCCCTTCTGATTTGCATGAATTTGTGAAGAAACTGTAATATATGTAGGCATTACTCACCTAAGGAATGTGGTTAATAATATATCAGCATGGGCTGGAGTGGTGGCTCGGTGGTTACAGTGTTTGCCTGGCATGCACGAGTACACAAGTTCAAACCCCAGCACCACGTACACAATGAAGTCTCAGAGCAACGAAAGACACATAAAAACTAAATAAAATTGCTTCTCTCTTTCTCTCTCTCTCTCTCTCACTGTCCCTCTTTCTTTAAAAATAATAATAATATTATTATATCAGCATATTTTAGCTGGTAAAAAATAAAGTACAGCATGATGAGTTTAGTAGTTAATAACCTAGTATTTAACATTATAAATGTCCTAATGCAGTAGATTTTAGGTGCTATTCCCACATTAAAACAAAAGGATAACTGCTCTGGATAGCTGCTCAAGATAACAGATATGTTGTTTGGATTAAATGTACTAATTTCTTAACCACGCATGTGTAAATCATTACATCATGTACAATTTAAATACAAATAAATGAATACATAAAATAAATCCTGCCAACATATTCAGTTTGTCATTCACTGAGTGTTTAATAAGTGGAAACTGATCAAGTTTTTGTTATTAATTTTGTCAAGATTGATGAATCCTAATTAGATTTATCCCTTAAAATGAGATGGTTTCACACACTATTGTTTCACACAATTTATTTATGGCATTAAACTTCAGCATATCTTGTAGAGTATATAAAATTTTGCACATGCATCCATTTTCATCGTACTACATACCCTGAAGTTGTCCATTACATTCATGATATTAAAATTTCTTTGTTTCCCTGAAAACCCACACATTTCTGTTGTGTTAGAAGAGCTAATAAGGGAATTAATTTTTAGCATTCAATTTTTCAATTCACTTTAGTTCTAATTTAAAGGGAACCTAGACTTTATCCTTAAAATATTTGTTGGACAATTTTAAATTTGCCTTTTAGTAAGCATGCATCATGCAGGGGTAAAAATGCCTAGTCATATTAACAGAAAAGATAATAAGTGTCCTTAAACATAAAATGTAATTGATGAATAGATCTATACATTGAAAATGTGGTGGAAACTGATTGCTCTCCAGAAGTTGAGGTCTCTTCCATCACACTCTGGGTGTGCAAACTGAAAGCCCACACATTCATGTGTCAATGCAACAATAATTGAATGGGGACATTTTGTAGTTTAATCAGAAAAGAATGTCTTAGAAAAATGCCCATGCATTTCATTTATTTAATCTAGGAGGCATATTAATCAATGCTGATGTCACTGCCATTTCTATTTATAGGGGAATATGGGTAACCACTTCCAAAAGAAATTAGAACATTGCTTAATTTATTAACTTCTTCTGTTTGAAGTCTGAAAATGACTTTTAGATTTTGGGGCTGTAGTTAGATAAATATGTGTAATAAATGTTGTATTTATAAATACCACATCCACTAATAGTGATTTTTGAAATAATAATACTTTTATAATGAATGTACCATTTCCATAAGTTTTACAATATGATTTATGTAAAGCAAACATCATCAATGCAAATTTATACATGAGCGAACTAGTCAGGTCTAAAGACACACAGCTAATGAATGGAAGGATTTGGTAGAAAGATAGGGTTTTCTACAGTTTAGGTGATAAATCCTGTTGCATCTTGTCTACCTTTAATGAGACACTTTCATAAATGTAACTAATAGAACATTATTTAATTTTTTTCTGTAAGGAAGCTCCCATAGTCTTAGATTCTACGTCTTTTTTCTTCTAATTTTCCCCCTATGAGCCCACATGCCCCTCCAGTGCATCCCACATAGAGACAATATCTTATTTTCACAATACTACTTCAAGGAAACATACAGATCCTGCATTGTATATATCAACTGCACAGCTACAGGATCAACCACAAGCATAATTAACTTTAAAATGACTCAACTTCCTTCAACCATGATCATCCTGTCTTTATTGAATTTTAATGTCTTTTATTTTAATCAAACAATATCCCTTCACATGAGATCCACTAAGAAATGAGTTTTCTAAATGAAATTGCTTTTTTATTGCTATTCTACCATACACTCCATTTATATCTCCAGAACATTAAAACCATTCCTTGGATGTTGCTTCACTAGCAAGTGAAGTGTGCTATTTGCAACACTTTTCTCTATGGGTATGGACAAACTAGCTTCATTCACAAGTGTGAGTGCTGCCAAGGTTTTGGATATTACCCAGCAAAGCTATAGATGAATTCTGTGTTCCCAAAGCAAAGGAAACTTGGACATTGGCTTTGAGTTTTTGCTTCTAAGTCTTCTGTCTTGATTGAGGGAAGAGAAATTACTAGAAAAAGCACCTGAGAATATATTGAATCAGAAAATGTTGTTCTTATTCTTAAAATAAAATCTTGAAAAAAAAGATGTTGAACATAAATTCAATTAATCTTACATAATTATTTACAAAGCATTTCAAAAATATATGTGTAGAGTGTTTTAATTTCAGTTTATTTTGAAATTCATAAGTTTAAGGAGAAAGCTTTCAAAGAGAATAAATTAACTTTACAATCATCATTAAGCAGAGCTTTTTATACTTATATTCATCTATATTTTGTAAAATTAACTATGGATTTTATTTTCATAAATTAGGAAAGGATAAGAATAATAGTTGTTGAATAATGAAAACTACTCAGATATCTATAAAACACAGTAAAATGGCTCATGACTTTTCAGTGTTATATTTCTCCTATACTGTTTCTGTGTTTCTCCAATATAAATCTTAAAACCATTTCTTTATATACCCTGAGATTACACCTAGCTGCAAGGTTATGCATGCAAAGTGCAAATTGGGATCCCATTATTCCAGAATAATAATCTGCTTGGGTTCTTAATCTAAGCTGAATGACTTTTAGACAAATTTAGCTGGCTTTATCCACATCATAATTTTGCAGGTAATGTTTCTAAGCACAAAACCATACGGGGATGGATACTATCCCCTAGTGCACAAAGTGTGGCTGCAGAAAAACTGGCTACTACATACATCACTTGCATCACTTGACTTTGAATCTCTTGTAAGTACCTTGCACACTCTGTGTTAAAAAATAAACAAAAGTTTAGAGATAACTCAAAAAAGTCTCTGAAGGATATTCAGAGTCCATATATGTACTTTTTTTTTTTTTGTACTGGGGATTGAACCCAGGGACACTTTACCCCTTAGCCATATCCCCAGCCTTTTTATTTTTATTTTTTAAATTTTGAATCAGAGTCTAATGAACTTGCTTACAATCTTGCTAAGTTTTCTGAGACTGTCCTGTAACTTGTGCTCCTCATGTCTTGGCCTCCTGAATTTCAGGGTTTACAGGTATATGCCACTGTGCCAAAAATCATAAATGTACTCTTAAGGGATAATGGGAAAACAACAGAGGTAAAACAGATGAAAAAATAAATAAAATCGATTTTCCCTTTCTCTCTGTCTCTCCTTTCCTCTTTCTTTAAATAAATAACAAGATAAGTGAAAGAAAAGAAAAAAAATAAAGCACAATTTACCTTCATGATTAACTTTATTAAGTTAGCAGACAGTGTAAATGGTAGTTCCTAATCCCAGACATATCTACATGAGATTTCCTTTTTTCAATTTACACAGCTGCAGAAACTAACACATTTCATCAGGGGAAGCCAAAAATACATGGCACAAATGCCAACTCCAGCATTCAGTCATTTATGAATGCCAAAACAAGAACAAAGCAATGGGTTCACTACTCAAACCAGAAACCTGAACAGATAGGAAATATGTAAAGTGACATACAAAGTCAGAGTGGTCAAGAAATGATTCAAAAAGTATTGGCTTGGCTTTATCTTATCTTTCATAAAATAACTAAGACAAATCCACATACTCCATGAATACATCAAAGCAAATTTTCATTCATTTCTGGGCCAAAAAGTGGGAAAAAAATGGAGCTGGAGCTGGTAGTATGCTTTAATGGACAAAGAGATGGTAGTTTTTTATTTCTGCCATAATTGTTGAAAAAGTGTGATATAATCAAGATTTTTAAGTTTTCATTCTTTTGAATAAATTAGTTCCTCTGTTTATATTAATATTACTCAATTTCTAACCTCATTATAATACCCAAAAACTAACACAACAAAGGAATTTTTAAATATTCATGATTGACTAGAACAAAATTTTACTACAACTGATACTGATGACTTTAAATTTTTTTTTGCAAACTATAATCCTAAAATTTGAAAAATAACTTTAAATGACATGATTTTGTATGATGGTTCTTTTGTTTAAGAATCTGTCTTTAGGGTCTGAATTTGTATCTGTGTGTTAGACTACCTGCTTACAGGTGTGAGATCCTGAGTTCAATACACAGCCTAAACACACACACACACACAAAGTTTGTCTTTAGTCCTTGGCAATATTTATTATGTCCACTGATTTTATAGTTTTTGGATCTTAAGCAAAAGTTAGGACAAATACACAGATGAAAATAATTAGAAAGATTCTTGTACTATAGCACGCCATCCATCCCTGTTGGTCATCACTTTGAGTATCTCACAGTAATACATATGAAGAGAGGAAAATCCTCGCTCAATATGATCATCTGTTTTCTTGGAGGTTACCATAAATGTTGTTCAACAAATCTGAAATTCCTTGCACATTCTTTATTTCTTGTTTAAATTTCAGTTTGACAAGGCAATGACTTGGTTAAGTCAGCGTTAGAACTTATTTTCCTCCTCTACAAATTCACCTGTTTATCTCTAATCCTTGGGTAGTGCAAGACTGATCCCATAATCTGTTAATATCTGATTTACTGAGAGCCAGTTGTGTCCCACCGAGACTAAGCCATTCTTGTTCTCCAGCACATTAAGAATTAATATTTACCCTTGCTGGACCTTTCAGCTTCCATAAGAAACTTTAACAAAAGCTGTGCAAATCCCTATCCAACATATACTAGGAGGATTAATAATAATTCATTTTGATCAGAATTACTTGGTTGGCCAGCAATGGTTTCCATGGTAATCAGGTGGTAGACAGGGCTGAGACTGATTTCATCAGTTGTAAGACATCATTAGAATTATCCTACATGTCTAATTATAACTTCCCAGGACTGACTTCTATATAATGTAGCTCAGAGGCACAGGAAATGAAGTTATGGGTTTAAACTGTTAGAAAGCTTTCACAAGGAAAGAAATTATTTTTCCTTCTTCTAATAAGACTTATTTTTTTCCTGCCAAAAATCTTATGCATTAGAGAGACGATATTTTGAAAAGGATTTCTGTGAGAACTGGAGCCAAGAGTCGTAGATCTATAATAAGAATTTCACTGAAAGTTTGTTATGCTACAGAAAAAAAATAATTCTTGATTTGTACTAATTGAACTTCAGAGACTATCAGCATTTAAGAAAGAATTATACCATTCAGTGATTGTGATAACCATTTCACATTGTATATGTATAGCAAAATATTGTGTTGCTTTAAATGCATGCAATTCTCATTTGCCAATTATATCTCAATAAAGGTATTGAGGGGAGAAAAAGACCATTTTACTTAAAAATAAAAACTGACCATCTTCTTTATCCATTTCCAATTTTGACTTGAGTTTTCAAGGAGGGAAGATTTATTTTGTTGCAGAAAGTGACTTCAAAGTTGATGTTAAACCATGATATTGTATATGTGTCTGTTTGTACGTGTACCTGTCATTTATAGATAAATAAATGACAAATATCTATGTAAACACATGCAGATATGTTTATGTTTGTTAATATGAATATATGCATAGATTTTTCTTTCTTTTTCATGTGTATTTGAAAAGTTTGGTAATTTTTTCAAATTCAATTTCTAGATGTAAACTTGTCTTAAACACTGATATAATAAATCTGATAATATATCATATAGTATACAATCTGGATATATACTATAAGCTTATTTTTCTAAGCACTTAAAGGATTTTGGGATGGAGAGGTGGCTCAGTGGTTATGGCATTTGTCTGGAATGCGCTAGGACGTAGGTTTGAACTTCAGCACCACATTCACAAAAAAGTACCAGAGCAAAGAAAGCCTCTCAAACCATGAAAAAATGTGAATTATAATATTCAAAACCAAAAGCTATTGGAAAAAATGCTTTAAGTTCACCTGTGGTGTGTATATGTATATATACATGTTGTATTTGTGTGAGTATATGTGTGTTTTTCAGGTGATGTAACCTTATTTTGTTTGAAATAAAATGCGTATTAGCAAAATATTGTTTGATTATCTACTGGTAACTCTGGAAAGAATGAATAACTGATATTTGATAAATGTGCCAGTTCAGCATTTAATCCTTTTGTTACAGGCAAAATCCACATTTGGAAATCTAAAAAGGAGCAGAAGAGGGGCTGGAGTGGTGGCTCAGCAGTTACGGTGCTTGTCGGGCATAAGCGAGTACGAGAGTTCTCGAGTTCAAACCCCAGCACCATGTACACAAAGATGTCTAGGAGCAATGAAAGCCACATGAAAAGTTAAAGAAAAAAATTATTTCCCTCTTTCTCTCTCTATCTCTCTCACTGTCCCTCTCTCTTAAAAAAAAAGGAGCAGAAAATAGCTAAAATTTTTGTAAGTACTATGAATAAGCTTTTTCCACTGTATAGTGATTTCAATATGTATTATTGGAATACCGATAGAATAGATTGGAGAAAGAGGACCCATAATGATATATACCTGAAAGAAACAGGACTTATCAAAAGGCTAGAAGTTCTATAAGGATAATTCAAAGATCCATGCCACATATGAAAAGAAGATTGCCTACTTCATGTGCTATAGATTAGGAAGAGGCATTAGAATACAATGCAACATGATTTCCTAGGGCAGTGGATGTATGTATTTAATGAAAAGATGTTTCTATTATCTATCAAACTCAGAAATATTAAAATCATAAATCAGTTCAATAATAGAACTTTTACTATCTAGTAAAGGTGTGGATTGTTAAAAAAGAGAATTTTTAAAATTTTATTGACAGTTATTTTCCAAATAAACAGATGGAATGCTTTTAGAAATCAATAACACATTAAATTGGTAAATCAGTTGAGAGAGGGAACCAAAAATTTCCCTAAAATACAGCTAGAATTTAGAATTTAAAATTCAATGTTAACATTTTGCTTTCTAAATATTTTAGCTTATTCATAAGTTAATGATCACAGCAATGATCATGAAATTAGTTGAAAAAGCATTTTTTTCTATATTATTTCATAGCATTTTTAAACAAAAATAAGCGATATAAAAGTAATACTTTTTTTATAATCATAAATATTTAATGAATTTTATGAGATCTTAATTTTCTGAGTCCCCCAAAATTGTTGGAAAGGCACTAACATATTTTTAAGTTGTAAGATAAACTTCTTTCATTAATTGGAAGCTTCATTTTATGATATTTTGTGTTTAGACAGGAGATATCCCCAAAAGCTTAAGTGTGAGACAATGCAAACATTCTTCAGAGGTTCGTTGATTATATTATGAGTTGTAGCTTGATCGGTGGATTAATCCACTGATGTGTATTAACTGGGTGGTAGCTGTAGGCAGGTAGGGTATGGCTGGAGGAGGTGGGTCACTGCTGATATGTCTTTGTGATTTATTTTTGTCCCTGGCTGGCACATAGCCCTCTCTCTGCTTCTGGATTGCTATGTCATGAGTTGCACTCCTCCCCACACCCTTCTGCCATTATGTTCTGCCTCACTTCAGGCCCAGAGCTACATAGTAGTTTGTGGACTGAAATTTCTGAAATTGTGAGGCAAAATAAAATTCTTATCTTCTACATTATTCTTGTCAGGCCTTTTGATCACGGTGATGAAAAAGTCGACTATAACATTTTACAATACAACACTGCTTAAATATATGTTCTCACAAATATCCTGCTATTCCTGTCCTGGGTGTTTTTCCAGGGGATTTATAATCAACACTCTACAGTGACACATCGAAATCCATGTTCATAGCAGCTCAATTTACAATAGCTAAATTATGGAAACAACCTTGATGTCCCTCACTAGATGAATGGATCCAAAAACTGTGGTACATATATACCAAGCAGTTTTACTCAGCAATTAGAAATAATGATGTTGCATCTTTTGAAGGTAAATGGATGGCTATGTAAGAAATTATGCTGACTAAAATCAGCATAACCCAGAGAACCAAGGGACGAATGTCTTTACTCACCTGTGCAGGCTACAGCTAGACTCTGGCCATTGAGAAAGGAGGTCATTTCTCATGATTTAAATTCAGAAAAGTTGTAGTGACATACAACCTAAAGCATTTGTAGAGATGTTTTGGGAAGGAGGGAGGGGGAGGGATAAGGGTGGATAATGGGAGGGGTCTTGGAGGGCAAATCTAATATTCAGAACATATATATATATATATATATATATAATATTTTTCATTAGAAGCATATGTGATAGTTCAACAAATAAATTTATTTAAAAAAAAAAAAAGGAAACAGCATAAGTAGAAGCCTGGAAGACACTTGCGCCTAATATGAAGCTTATAAACCACACTGTGTTCATAATAAACTGATAATGCTTTAAGACACATAACTGGGAATGATTCCTACATATTGATTCCTTAAGTGGAATTAGCCCAGAAATTTCCAAAGAACTTTACATAAGCCTAAAACAAATTTTGAAGATAAAAAATTGATTTTTGCATTTCTTAGTTCTTAATGTTTTAATATTTGTGCCCAGTTAAATCTATGTGTGATCAGGATTGTGCTTTTATCAGTGTGCCAGTTATTGTAGTCTTTTTTTCTTAAATAGAAAGAGGGACAATTTTATATAGTTTTTCATGTGGCCTTTGTTGCTCCAACACTTTATTGAGTATGCGGTTCTGGGGTTCGAATTCACCTCCTCACTCATGCCAGACATGCACCATAACTACTGAGCCACCGCTGCAGTCCCTATCATAGTCCTTTTAAAACACATAAATTACATAAAACCTAATTAAAAACTGGAAATCATGGTAAGCTTCATCAAATATAATTTATTTATTAGAGTTTCTTCACTAAGTAATAATTGAAACAGTAAATGAAAAATCATCATGTATTTTATAAACATGAATATTCAACAAATGAAGTTTAGTTTTGCAAGAACAAAGTAAAACCCAATTATATCCTGATCTTGAATATGTCTTTACAAACTAATTTATCTCAATATATTTCCAAGAATTAAAAAATAATCCTGTGGTGATATTATAATGACATTTTCATTGGTAAATGTTCTATCATTTTGGGATACCAGGGAAAAATCCTACCGCTTTCTCATGATGTGTAGTCAGTTATGCTCAATCATTTATATATCACACTGCAATTAGATCCTAATTGGTAATATTTGACTGAATAGTCTCCTTTCTTTTCTCCCCTTAGCTACCAAAAAAGAAAACAAAATGTAAGTGGGAAAATTTATATCTTGACTTTTTTTAGAGGAATTTTTCAGTCCAAAATAGACACAAATTCAAGTCCTAGAAAACTGTGTGTTTGAGATGTTATCCAATGCTGGAAATTCACACCGTTTTGTGAGAAGCCATTATAGATAGATGTTTTTTGATGGATAAGAACAACAGTACTCCAAACACATCCCCAGAAAAATAGCTATTCACTGTGTGCAGTCAACGTGTATGTATAGTCAACAGGATTGTCAGAGCGGAATCAAGGGAACGGCATATTTCACACTGTAAGGGTCAGGTCCTAATTGGAGTCCTGTGTTGGTTCCTTTCACTATATAGCAAAAAGACAGTGCGGCAAATTAAAGAGTAGATCTATAGAACTGTAGCTAGGTTAATCCTAGGATTAAAGAGATTGAGCTATGAGGACAGGTTAAAATCTTAGTGTGAAAAGAAAATCTTTGAAACTCCAAGTCCATACCTATCATGGTAATATGTATAAAATCACATACACTTTTGATAATGCCACATCAAAGGAACTGGGGCAGAGATTTAATTGTGGGCTAACAAAGGCAAATTAGACAATGTATTAAAAATATCTTACTAATGCAAAGAAAATACCCAAAATTGCTGCAGAGAAGAAAATCTATTTGCTCTAACAGACAGCACTAAGATATGTTCTGCCTATTATTTTTAAGTTTCAGATGATATTTTTGAAGTCATACAACCAAGATAGCAAGCATGTTTCTGGAAATTAAATAAGTTATAGTGCAAGAGATTGTTTGAAATCATAAAATAATCCTAACTATACAACTGATCATGGAAACTCAGCCACATTTGTTCCTCTTAGTAGTCAAATTCCTTCTTAGTTTCAATCAACAGTTCAGATCCCAACAGAAGTGAAAAGCCTTTGATATAAAGAAATGTACTAGGCCAGACAGTCCTTAATGCAGCTCAGCAAGAGAAAAGGGAATAAAATCATTTGCTCTTCCTAGTGAGCTTGTATAATCTTCTATAAAATATTGATTGAAACTGAAAAAGGAAAAAAGAAAAAGAAACTATATCTTAAAGTACTTTTATGTTAAGTATGCAGTAAGCCACTAGTATCTGAATAGGTAACCAAGAGAACACCTGCAGAATGATTCAAACAGAAACATTAATAGTAAAAGTATTATTTCAAGATAAAATCTGCCATGGAAGGACAAGACATAATTTTAAAGGTATTATTTTATCATCTTTTTTATTCATTATTTTGTCTTCTTATCTGACTTCTTCCCTCTTTTTTCTTCTAACACATCTAGTTAAGAATGCAGATTGATTTTGGGAGGAAGCATTCCACCACTCGGCTTTGGAAGCCTAGACTTAGCATCCAAACTCTGTCATCATCCCCTGGGCTCTGAGACTACAGACAGACCTCCACTAACCTGGATTAGACTTACACTTTTTTGACATTATCATATTAATGCAAAAACAATATGTATTCAGTAAAAACTGTATTTAAATTTTAATCTTTTCATAGGCTAGCAATATCCAATAAAATATTCTTCCCTGATGCTGGGCAGAAGAAACAAGCCACAGTGCTCAGTGTGCCACACAATCACAAGAGTAGGCACTCAATACTTTATAGTGCACTGCACGTATTAAATACTGCCATGTCCACCTCACATGAGTGTTCAGAAAATTACATTTTAAATGAAGCATGAAGATGAATAGAAAGTTATGAATATGTAATATATATACCAATATATGTTTTCATATATTGGATATACTGGATCAAAACTTGCCTGGTAGAGTTTTAATCAGAATATATATATATATATATATACACACATATATATATATATATATATGTTAAATTTTTCATTAGAAGCATGTTTGATTGTTCAACAAATAAATTTCTTAATAAAAATAAAATTAAATGAATAAAAAATAATAAGTTTACAAATAATATTTTTCAAAATTTTTTTCAGACTCCTGTATCCTAATAGTATATTATTGCAAGTATAACTCTATATTGCCTTGATGAACATATTATACTTCTGTAAGTAATCCCATTTTAGAATTGGAAAAAGTTTTCCTATATATACTAATTACATGAATAGCACATATGTGACCATTGTGTTTCCTAGAAGGTAAAACAAATGAATATTCTATTAACTATATTTTATGCCATTACTTCACTTACTCAATACACAGGACCATTGTTTTGGAAAATGACATAATAAAATATAAAGGAAAAAAAATAAAATAAAATTTAAAGGAAGCAGCAGAATGTTTCTAACACTTCCATGGATTAATTTCTGAAGTTTGTCTTTTCAAAATATAAGAAACAGTGAAAATACAAACAATGAGAAAAGAAACTTAAGCTTTAAAAAATTCAGTGGCTTGCAGTAGCCTTTATTCATAATTTTTCAAAAATTGTTCCAAATCTAGATTGCATATAAATAGCTAATACCAAAATAAACACATGGTCAACTTGTAGCAATTCAATAAAGCATATTTAATAATACCAACTATGTAATATTATTATACAATATACCATCAGAGTTACAGATCATTAAGTGTCCCAACCTTTAAGACCCTTTCATTCTTATGAATTTGAGAAATCAAGTGTCTAAATAGTGGTAATAAATGATGGCAGAGTATTATCTAGAAAACCATGACCAAAAAACAGCAGAGAGTGAAAAGAGGAAAACACTTTCCCCTTGACTAGAGGGCTTTGCAGATTTTTTAAAAGAAAATTACACGTTTAGAATGAGATACAAAGTGAGTGGGGAGAAGTAAAGCATGAGCAAGAGTTCCAACACACAAGATCATGTTTGAATAATACACATAGTAGCCAATAGTGCTTCTGAGCAGAGTTATTATTAATGTCACAAACAGTAATCTGTTGTTCATGTTGCCAAAATTTCCAACAGCTTGGAAATTCACTAGGTGGATTAAAAGTAATATTTCTAATGCCTGGTCTATGCAGCCTACAATGAATGAAATAAATTACTTCTACAGAATAAAATTTGGAAACAATCTAATTTAGACAACTATCTTTTAAAAATAACTTACAGAGCTAAAGACTATGTTTTGTTAGAAATTACTCATTCTGGGCTGGAGTGGTGGCTCAGCAGTTTCGCCACTTGCCTGGCAAGCACGAGGACCTGGGTTCAAACCCCAGCATCATATACACAACTAAGTGTTGGAGCAACTAAGGCCATGTGAAAAACTAAATAAAGTTGTTTCTCTCTTTCTCTGTCTCTTTCGCTGTCCCTCTCTCTTAAAAAAAAAAAAGAAATTACTCAATCTGGTTATTGCAAAATAATAAATAGAGTCTATTCTTTAATGTTGTAATTTCCAAAGGTGACATATTAAACACACCTGAGCGTAAGAACAAATTTGCTTAATTTCAATACAGCTTTCTCTTCTAAATTATCACTTACTGAATATTTTCAAAGACACTATTTTAAATGGTTTCTAATAATTCATTTAAGCTTGGGAAATGGCCTAGATTATCATAGGTTCCTAAATTCTAAAATGTTCTTCAATATCTTGATGATAATTGTGATTTCAGCAATGCTCTGAAGGATGTGACCATGTCACTGCAATAGATAATAGTCAACAAAATTTTCAGTTAATGTCTGAGATAAAATTATTTGATAGAGTTAATGAACAGCAAGATTCCAAAAAAGCAGCATGTAGATATAACATCAAGAAGGAAAAATGCTTTCTGCAGAGGGAATAAGTGCATTTTAACTATTTTATGTCTCATAATCGACCTTTCCTTAAAAAAAAAAAAAACAAAAACAAAAACAAAAAAACAGCAACAACAAAATACCTCACGGTACAAGAGCAGTAGCTCGGCGGTTAGAGCACTTGCCCAGCATGCGCGAGTACACAGGTTCAAACCCCAACACCCATGTACACAACTAAGTGTCAGAGCAATGAAAACCATGTGAAAAAATCAATATAAATTGATTCTCTCTGTCTCTGTTTCTCTCTCACTCTCCTACTCTCAAAAAAAGTCACTACTATTCAATGAAATTCTTTAAAATGCATTGCATAATATGTTTAATAGGTCCAAAGAAGAGCATATTACATAAGCAAACACCCTTTAGTCAAATTTTTAATTGTGCTCAAATTTTAGAATTTTATCAGTAGCCTAAACTCAAGAATTTGGACAAATATAAAAACATTCCTTGTCACCTCCATTTATTATACATATATTTATAAGTATATATGTATAAATATATGTATATATGTACATATATTTATCTGAGATTTGAACTTTCAAATGTTTTAGAACATAACTGAATTGTCACATTCTCACTGTCACATCTTTGGCTCATTACCTCATTGCTGTATGCTCAATTTACTACAATAAATTTCTGTTGTGTAGTCTTCTCAGTCCATGATGTCACTCTCCTGATTAGGACTCCTCAATGACTTCCCAAAGTTTCTTAGGTCAAGGGAAGACTCATCTGTGACCTCTAATTAATTCCATAAATAGATTCATCTTGCCTATATATAGCCAAATATATCACTTTACATAAACATACATGGTGTTTGATAAGACATTTCCCTCACAATTATTAGCACTCCTAAGAGGCTTCCATTCTTACACAACTTTGACCAAATCAGCATGTGCCTTCAACGTATAAGCAGCCAGCCAACCAGCTAGGTGTTTGGCTCAGGGTGAAACTAAACAATGATTTGCCTTCAGCATGTTCACAATCAAGTTGGTGCAGAAATTATTTAATTACATACATGTTATAGGTAGAACATGTTCTGTGGGAAAATTTGAATTGCCTTTAACTCAACCTGAATGAAAAAATAAAGGAGGCAAAATGCTTTTTCTCTAGCTACTGATATAATCATAGAGTTTCATACTGCATTGTGTTGAGGTGATTAGCATATGCTACACAATCTTTGCATACCTGGTATAAATCCTACTGGGTAATGGTAAATTATGTTTTTGAGGTGCTACTGAATTCAATTTGTTAGTATTTTGTTGAGGATATCTGTGCCTGTTCTCATCAGGGATATTTGTCTGTAGTTTTTTTTTTTTTTTGTAGTTGTTGAATCCTTTCCTGTTTTTGGTATTAGAGTAATGCTAGCTTCCTGTTATGAGTTTGAATGGATTATCTCCCTTTAATTCTTTGGGATCATTTGAGAAGAATTAGTGATTTTCTCTAAAAGTTTTATAGAATTCAGCAGGGAAGTTTTCTATTCCTGAACTTTTCTTTGTTAGGAGATTTTTATTGCTGATTCAATCTCACTGTTTTTAGTATATTTAATTTTCTTTGTCTCTATTGTTCAATTTTTGTAGGTTTAGATATTGAGAAATTTAATCATTCTTTTAGGTTTCACAATTTGTTGTTGGCATGTAATTATTAGTAATGGTCTCTGATGATTTTTTGGGATGACTATGATATTAGATGATATTAGACATCTCTTTTTCTTCATATTTGATTTTATTCATTTGAGACATTTCTCTTTTTGTCTTAAGCACTTTAGTTTATATTTTTCTGAATCTGTTTATCTTTCAAAAAATCAACTCTTCATTGATCATTTTTATTTTTGTCTCCATTTCATTTATTTTTACTTTGACCTTTGTTAAAATCCATTCATATTATAAATCTGATACCTACAAATTAGGTAGAGAACAAAAGAACCAAATAAACAGCTAACATTATATTGAATGGGAAATGCTGAATATAGTTCTCTAAAATCTAAAATAAGGCATAGGTGTCCACCCTCAGGGCTTTTACTCTATAAAGTACTGGAAATTTTAGCAAGAGCAATTAAATAAGAGAAACGAATAAAATGCATGCAAACAAGAATGGAGCAAATCAAATTATTCCTATGTGCACATGATAATACAGATAAAAATATTAAACACTGTATCAAAAACTGTTAGAAGGGATAAATGAATTAAGTAGCCTAACAGGATAAAATATCAACCTGTAAAATTCAGTGGCACTTCCATATACAATAACAAGATTTCTGAGAAAGAAATCATGAAAGAACAATAACTACAAAAACTAAAACACCTAGAAAAGTGAGTTAAAGATATCTACAATGAAAAGAAATTGGATAAATAAAAACTTGATGAAAAAAGGTGGAGGCATAAAAAAATGAACAGAACTCCCATGTTCATGAATTAGAAGACAATATTGTTAAAATATCCACTTTCTCTAAAGCAATTTACAGACTCTGTAATCGGCATCAAAATAGCAAGGACATTCTTCACAGGACTGGAAAAAAAAATCCTAGCAAGGCATGGTCAGGGTGTGCCTATAATCTTGGCTACCTGGAAAGCTGAGGTAGGAAGATGGCAAGTTCAAAGACAGCCTGGGCAACTTAGGAAATCCTGTCTCAAAATAAAAAATACAAAAATAAAAAAGGGCCATAGAGTTCTCCTGGGTTCACTCTCCAGCAACACAAAAGAAAAAGAAACAATATTCTAAAATTCATATGGAAGTAGAAGTACAAAGGACCCCAATTTTGAACACAAGAAAAGAAAGCTCAAAACATCACACAATCTGATTTCAAGACACACTGCAAAAACCATAATAAAGAAACAACATTGTACTGGAAAACAGACAGACAGACACACAGAATAGAAATCCTGGAAATAAATCACCTATACCCAAAAGATTCTTGACAAAAAATGTGATAGAGGACAGACTCAATAAATGCCACTGAAAAAAACTAGATATCCGTATTCAGAAGACTGAAACTTGAACCTTACTGTAGCTCTGTATAAGAATCTACTGAATAGGATCAAAAACATACATGTAAGGCTTGAAACTGTGAAACTACTAGATGAAAATACGGGGAAACCCTCTTCTTGACATTGTTATAGTCGCTGATTTTCTGAATACGAGCCCAAAAGCACAAGAAACAAAGTACGAATTCACAAATAAGAATTACATTAAACTAAAAAACTTATGCAAAGCTAAGGAAACAATCAGAGGTGTAGAGACCATGAACAGAATACGGGAAAATATTTGCAGATAACTGCTATTTATCTGACAAAAGATTACTATCTAGAATGTATAAAGAACTCAAAACAACAACAAAACACAATCAAATTTAAAATGGACAATGATTTGAATAGACACTTCTACAAACACCACAAATATCAATCAAATAAATGAAAAATGTTCAATATCATTTGCATCAGAGAAATGTAAATGAAAATTACAATGAGATATAATCTCACCCACTTAGAATGGCTATTGTAATAAAAAAAATGAACAATATTGCCAAGGATGTGGAATAAATGGAGTTGTTACTGTTGGTAGGAGTATAAACAGTCATTGTAAGGAATAGTGTGGGGTGTCTCAAAACACTAGAAATAGATCCACCATATGATCTAGCAGGCCCACTTCTACGTTTACACCCAAACAAAATGAAGTCAACATACCAATGAGATTCTGGCATGTCTATGTTTATTGCAGCACTATTCATAATAGCTAAGGTGTGGAATCAAATTACATGCTCAAATTACCAATGGAAGAAGAGATAAGGAAAATATGATACATATGTGTATATCATATGTAAACATACATGGGTGTGTATACATACATGTGTATGTATACATGTGTGTATATATTCACAGTATCTAAGTTGTGGAATCATATTATATATATGTATATACATACACATATATATACACACACATACATTCACGCATGCATACATATATACAACTTTATCCTTTCAAAAATAATTTCAAATTTAAGTTCCTACATAAAGCTGTTCTCAATAATTGAACTGCTGAAGTAGAGTTTTATTTTTCCCACTAGCAGTTGAATACATTTTATATATAGTAGTAGTCTATGTGATAGTGTTCTCTAATATTTCCTTTTTGCAAGTCCCCAGCACTATAATCTCTCCCCAGGAAATCACTAGCTTTTTTAAAGACAGACTCTGGTTCCTTTTCTTTGTTCCTCCCAGTGCCTATTATAATGATGAATTACTTTTAACTGTGCTAACATAAACACTCTTGAAGTTAATTAAATCAGCTTCTCTTCCCAGTAATCCTCAAATCATTGAGGACACCCATGGGGACATCTGTGGAAATGCCATTTTAGAGGCTCCCAGCTGCCATGTTTTTGCAGTGGTGGAAGACCCAAGCTGGGCTAATCAAATTCCTTCTGAGATTTTAAAATTAGGACATCAATGGTTTCTACATTGGCCAGTGCAGGTTTTTAAAACACAATAATAATAATTCTTTTTTTAAGAGTGAGAGAGAGATAATCAATTTTATTTAGTTTTTCATTTGGCTTTTGTTGCTCTGACACTTCAGTGCATACACACGGTGCTGGGCTAGAACCCACGGCCCTGCACATGCGAGGCAAGTGCTGTAACTGCTAAGCCACCACTCCAGCCCAATAATAATTATTATTATTCCTGAATTATTACATATATGTACATATGATCTATGCATGTCTCATGAGTAGTATATATATATGAGATATGTTTATCTCATTAGCAGCAATTCAGAAACAAAATTTTAAAAAAAGTTTCACCTCATTGATAATATTCATACAAAAACTAATGAAATTAAAAAAGAATAAAATGTATTTATTTTGGAATAATAATGATCATAGCACTGACATCTTTTTATAACTAAATATAATTCTTGGGAACTAAAAATTTTATAATATCTTCCTTTTTCATCCTTCATGATAATGATAGTCTCATAATTTCTATTCAAACTAAAATATTGCTGCTATTTAGGGGAAAAAAATCTCTAAGGACTTTTTTCTTTAAAAGCATTTAGTTTCTTCAAAAATAATATGCAGTCAGTTTATGAGGAAGTGTAAAAACATTATTTTTTTAGATACCTAAAAATTCACATCCAAGCAAACAAAATATAAGGAGCTGTAATGAGGGAGAAAAGACAAGCAAATTTGAATTTTCTGCTATCAGATTTGATATTGACACCTTTAATACTGAAGAACATTTACATGTACACTCAGCATACAAATCACGTCACATTAATAAAAAGGATGTTTGAGATCTCTCTTTTCTATTTACCCAAAACATAAATAAAATTTGACTTCTCTAATCATGTTCTATTTTCTTCTTCATACCCAATGTTAGTGCATATCGAAGATCTACTGAAGCTCTTCTATTTATCCTTTAAAAACTCAGCACCCAAAATCATGGAGGACTTGATGAGACCCAAACTCTGCCTTCCTTTTAGGAAGGAAAAAGACGTAGATGACGTAGATGTCAAAAAATTACTGGTAGTTTTCTTTCTTCGTGGAAAATAATCTTTCCTTACCACTTTTGGGAAGATGTAGGGAATATAAATTATTAAAGAATGTAAAATACCCCAAAAGCTTATCAGTTGATTTTCTTGAATGTGTAGTTGTAAAAATGTTTCTATAATAGTATGGAGAAATTCAATCTAAAAACAATGAGAATCATTTTCTAATTAAGCATACATTTTAGAATAATGGCTGATTTTCTCTGACTTAAAAAAAATCCTTCAGTAATGTTGCCAAAGAAAATTTCTTTCACATATATTTGAATTTATACAAAAAAGCAAAGGTAATATGATTATTTAGTTATTTCAATTTTAAGTTAAGTGATTTGATTATAAAATAATCTATTATGCCTTTTCTGTTTATATTCATTTTCTTTCAGGTCACTTAGGCCAAACTTAAACTATCATTCTCATTTTGATGCTGATCAATATTGGACACATATTCTTTGCCTTCTCATTCATATGCTAATGCTTCTTGAATTAACAACATATTAACCCAATAAACCCAATGAAAGTTAAAAATTTCTTGAGTTGGCTGATGATATCAATCAGTGGTAGAATATACACTTGTGTTTTGCACAGATTCCACTCCCTCCAAAAATGTTAATTTTTTATGTATACCAACATTCCCAATAAGTTTTAAAAACAATTTTAGAATAAAATTACAAAATTATATTAAAATAATTCTTTGTTGCTCCCATGATAGACAAGAATCTAATGACAAACTATTATGCTTCCATCTTGGCCCAATTTCATATATATATATGATTCCCAGTACATGTTTTAAAAATGAGAATATGAAAGAGTAATGAATAAGTTCTAACTAATGTTAGATAACCTTTCCAAATTCAACTTCTTCTTCCATTGAAATTATTATGTGACCCACTGATATTTCCTGGATCGATATTTTCAATAAGTAAAACTACATGTGAGGTTAAATAGCTTCCTTTCACTTCTTTTTCCCCACTATGAAGACCTCATATCAGAAACTTGAAAAATGATATTTTATCTTTTTAATTGTTGTTGAAACCATGTGAAAACCTGAAGACACCACCTAATATTAGTTTCTCACCTATTCTTACTTATTTGCATTTAGTTGACTGAAACCCTCCAATTTTAGAGGTATAGGTCACATCTCTGACTTGTGGGTCACAAGAGTAATGGTTAAATTTGATTATGCATGCACAGACTTCCCATTCATTTCAACCACCAATCACCTGGCCCCATGCCAAAGTCCATGCATAAATAGCAACAAACCCTGTCCCAACAGAAGTCCTCATGGTGATTGCCATACAGCACAGAGGGCAAAAAGCCTGGTTCAGTTACATTGTTATGTAAAATATCAAGTCAACATAAGGCCTTATGGTTATTTTTTACATTCTTAAAAAAAACAGAAGACTATTTTCAATGACATTTCAATTTTAAGATTAGAAAAACAGCTTGGAGCTCATATAAAACTTCATAGGCATTTATATGACTTATGAAACTGCACAATGTTATACAGGTAGGTGTCATTTCTCTAAGCTAAGGGTCCAGTGATCTCCAAGGGCCTACAGACAGCTCTTACCAGATTTTAGAATTCTTACTGGAAAATATTATGAATTCTTCTAAAGGAATATGTTCCAATATATTTGAGTATATGAAAATGTTTAAAATAAAATGCTTTTTTTTCTGATGGTTAAACATTAAAAAGTTAAAGTATTTGGAAAAACTCAAGCAAACTTTAAAAACCCTTATTCTGCTATTAAAGAAACCGGAAATATTTACAACTCAAATCATCTTTGTTGAGTTTCCTCTTAGTTCAGTTTTACCTAGTAAAATTAGACTGCGAGTTTCATTTCTCTTTGTGATGGCTGCATCATCCCATGTTTTGAACTTTCTCACTTTGCTAAGTTGTTAAAATATGGCATAACCTATTCAGTTTGGATTTTGGCCCCTTTTCTTTTCTTCAAGTGATCCCCACCTAATATCTTATGTTGTAGTTTAAAAACCAACAGATACCAACAGAAATGAAAACAGTATTCCATTTGGCTGTGGATTCTATGTTGAGCACACAGAAAACTATGAAGACTAATATGGCACTTCCATTAGCTTTGTCAAATCTTATTATAAAGCATAAAAACTGCAAGCTCTTCCTAATCGTATTCTTTATCCCATTTCCTAGCAGGAATTACTGTCCAAAATATAATGAAAGTTATGTCTATCCATGCTTCTTCTATTACATACCCATAAATACGGCAAATATTTTATAGTTATTAAATTTTATATGGATGATGTCATACTGTGTGTTTGTTAAGTTTTCCTAAAGTAAACAGCTTATTGCTTTGATTTATATTCTCATTAATATGTAAGGTTTCACTATGTTCATTTTTAATATGCCTAAGAAGTCTATTCAAAGCATCTGCCAGCTGTTGACAACTCAAATAACCCACATTACTGTTTTAATCAAATAAGGGGGAGCATTTCTAATTTTAAAATAACAGGATTATTTATGTATACATTTTAGAAAAACCACAAGTATAAAAATATTATTTATCAAAAAATAGCTTCACTTATACACAAAATTTTAAAGGTTATTATACGTATGCCACTGATCATATTTGAAATGTTATTGGATAAAGATTTTGTTACTATTCAAAAGGTAGGTGGTGACATTCCAAGGGTACAAATGTGTCATGCACTAAAATTGTGACCTTCCCCAATTTTTCCCCTAACAAATTATATTATAAGGTTACTGTAAAAAGGTAGGCCTAAAACTTTAGTTTAAAAATTAAGTGACTTTAATCTTAATTATACCAACTATACATTGTCTTATTAAATCTCTCCTCTTAGATGACTCTCTGCAAGAGATAGTACTGTATGCTTGATAGAAAATTCCAAAGTGACTGAAATCAAAACAGCGTGTGTGTGTTTGTGTGTGTGTGTGTGCGTGCATGTGTGTGTGTGTGTGTGTGTGTGTGAGAGAGAGAGAGAGAGATGGGTGTGCCTTAACCCCAGAAACACAAAAAGACAAAAGAGCCCACTTCTAGTTCTTATCAGTCATAACTTGTAATGAATGCTGTTTGTTTACAATTAACTATGTGGAAACTTGCATTGACTGATATTCCAGGTGGAAGATATTAAGCCAGATTTAAGTTAATGTCTGTGGAGAGGGTGACCCCGAGGGAAAGAATCCAACCAACCGAATCACAGAAGCATGTCTATTCATAGGGTTCTGCTTCAGGGTAGTTTATAGAGGTACAAGGTCCCCTTCCTAATCATGACTGTCACTTAGTGCACTAGCGCAGAGAAATGTGGGACAGACTTTGCAACATTGGCTATGATCACTGGATGAAAAATAGAGAAGATAGGCATCCATATCCACCTGCAAAGTGGAAGCTAATGATTGCAAAGGAGTTTTGAATTTGTTTTAAAAAATGGATATTTGATATAGAAAATCCAAGAATCATCTATAAACAATATCAATAACATAAAGAACAAGGAAGCAGAGATGGCTCTACTGAAGAAAGAAAAATTAGGAAATAAAGCATAAGAGGAGTGTGTCATGGAAAAAGGTTTCCAAGATTTTTCCAAACTTTATTCATAATCAAAGGTATCATCACTGATATTAATAGACATAAAATAGAAATAATTGTAGCATGGGTAAGGGTTGATTTAGTATGCATATTCAAATATGTATCCTATGTGAATTACGATTATATCGTATTTCTCAAACTTGGAATAATGATTTCAAAATTAAATACACATTGAAATTAATGAAGCATTGAAATTAATGAAGCACAAAAAAAGGCTAGTTTTTTGTTGTTGTTTGTTTTTGAGTTTGAGTTGATATATTGAAGGTATATACATTGATGTATATACAATCAAAGATGATAACTACAAAAATGATATGAAAAAAAGCTTGTTCTTAGAGGAGCATTGCAAAGTCAGTTTGAATAGTGCCATTTCAGCTTTCAACTGCTCTGGTGCCAGGTTACCTCACTTTCCTAATAAAGATGAAGACCAAATGCATTATTGTGCTTAAAGCTGCACATAAATTTTTGATGTTTTAGCATCTAATAAATATCCGCATATCACATCTCATTCTAGATTCAATACAGTTAGCTCTGGGCTTGCTTTTGAATCCTCTAATGTTCTACAGATTATGTAAATCCTACATAGCCCAGGAAAATATGGTGAGGAGGTGTGTAACTGTTTTTCTCAAGCAGAATACCATTACCTAAACTCCACAACCAGTTTACAGCTACAGTTTGTTTACATAAAGAGCATCTGTGTTCTAGATAAAAGGAGTGAGGAAAAGCAGGAAAAGTGACAAGAAATTTGTGCTGTATCATTTGAAAAATCAATAGTGCCATTTTAATGTCTTTATCTGGCACCATTTATATTTTCCAGGCTTTATGACAGGTAATGACTTCCAGCTAGAGATATAAATGTAGTGGATATTGTTTAAAATATACAATGGAAATTAGCAAGATAGAAAACTAATGGCACTGTCAAATAAAAGTATACTAAATTATAGACTTAAATAACAGGACAAATAAGGAGAGAGAGTAAAGCAGTGTTATCACTAAAAATCTAACACAAAAACAAAACTGGTAGCTTTTCAAATTTGAAGAACTTTATCAAGACTGATTTTGTTTTTCTTGTTGTTGTGGGGATTGAACCCAGGAGTGCTTTACCACTAAGCTACATACCTCCTTCCTCTTTTTTTTTTTATTCAGAGTCAGGGCCTTGCTAAGTTGCTAATGGTCTCCCTAAGTTGCTGAGGCCGGCCATGAACTTGCAATACTACCTACCTCCTCAGACTCCTGAGGATCTGGTATTACAGGATGTGCCTATGTGCCTAATGCTCATACTAAATCTACTTTAACAACAGGTAGGAAAAATGAGGGAATGAACTCTACCTCTATATGCATAGAATTTCAATAATTTTAAAGAGAACTGGCAAATATTCAGAAAATTCTACCAACTGAATAAAGTGAGGCTTAGACTCAAAAAGTAGAAATATACTAATAGATAAGGATGATTTATAGAAACCCTGGAAAGTTCCTCACAGGGACTGCAAAGCATTGAATGGATGTTTTACTAGTGCTACTATAAGATAGCTAAATTTAAACCATCTTTCTGTTTTAAAGGAATAAAGATAACCAGAGCTTTAAGTAACTTTTTCCAAGGTCACATAGATCAATCAGTGGGAGAGACAGGTATAGCTGCTGAGTGACAGAGACAGAAGAAGCTATCGACTCAGAATTCTCTCACTCAACACCTGCAGAAGTGCCTAAGCTACTCCAACACGTAGAGCCTTCACTGTGACACCCATCCTAATCATCACAGAATCTCTGTACAATACCGGAAGCATCTACCTGCACTCTGGCTGTTTTCTCCTTTTATGCTTAGTGAAGTCTCCCAAGCTCAGAGACTTAAGGGCCGAATGGTTTCTCTCATCTGTTGATACTAGAATTTATGTTGAAGCAGTAGGACAGACGGCTGACCTAACAAAGCCTCAAATTGAATGACTTTCAGTGCAATAGGGGTGAAAGCTCCCTAGGGAACTTGGAGGTGGAGGGAAGGGGATGGGGAGGGGGGAGGGTATACGAAGAACTCATAGG